>QXTE01000002.1:26707960-26987416 GCA_003942145.1 Platysternon megacephalum
GGGGGGGGGGGGGAAGGATGTCTGTTTGATCTTATGGTTTAGCAAAGAAAGAAAGAAGAAATTATGTCCCACCAGAGTCAACGGGCCAGAATCATCCTCGGTATAACTGCAGGGCAACAATGGCGTTATGCCAGGGATGGATTTGGATGAGTTACTCCTGATTTGCATAGCAGTGCTTATTTCCCAGGGTAGAATTTAGCTCAGAGTTAGGGACACAAATGAAAGCTCAGTTTGTCTTGGAAATGGGATGGAGTAACAGAAATTCTTGGTGTTCAGAAGAGGGGTTTAGATTCCAGCCCATTTGCAGATTTCAAAGACACATGGTCATGGTTTAAAAAACAAGTTAAAAGAGCATGTAAACAGCAGCATAACCTGATGGTTGCTCCCTTTGGCCTTAGAACAACTCTATAGAAAACATTTAGCCTGCAAAGAAACTCTCAACGTAATTGCTGGCTGTGGTGATTTTTAGGGATTTGCGTATGTCAAAGGTAGCTTTAGAGTCAGGTTTTCAGATCAATAATAATGCTTAGCTTTTATATAGGGCTGTATATCAGCAGATCTCAAAACACTTTACAAAGGAGCTAATAACCCCTGATTAGTGCATGTGCCTATTAGCACGTGTCTAACTGCCAAATCAGCATGCTGCAGTTTGGCTGAAATTCACCCCACCCGTAGAAAGCCAGAGGGTTCCGACTCTAAGCAGAGGGAGGTCATCGGAGGTGAAATCCACCCCTCAGCCCAGGACCAGGGCTGCCTCACACTCCGGAGCTGCTACGCCAGTCTGGGCGGGAATAACAGCTGCTGCTTCCATGAGGCACTGGGACCAGGGGATCCATAGCCTCTCCCACACCCTGCTTCTAGGTCAGTTGCGAGCACATAGGTGGTACAAAGACTCTCCTGCATGGCCTGGCCACACCCACCCCACACAATGCATAAGAGGTTTTGCACTGGCCCTGTGCAGCAGAGGTGAATTTCATTCTACCGGATTTGTGCAGCCAACTTTTGCAAATACCCATATCTGGGGTCCTTTGAAAACAAAACCCTTCCAGGTATATCACGGTGTTTATTATTTGCCCGGGTGCTCAGAGAACTCAAATTCCACATCCCTAAAGGTGATGGGAGATGGGAGATGTATCACATATCAATGCTGAGCTCACTCCCACCATTGGAAGTCAGGAGTAACTAATAGCATCAATCAAGTCACACTCCATAGTGAGTGAGGTCAGAATAGGCCCCCAGTATATGGTTTTAAATAAGGCTGTCAATTAATCTCAGTTAATTCACACAGTTAACTCAAAACAAATTAATCGCGATTAATCCCACTTATAACAATAGAATACCAATTGAGATTTATTAAATATTTGTGGATGTTTTTCTACATTTTCAATATTGATTTCAGTTACAACACAGAACACAAAGTGCACAGTGCTCACTTTATATTATTTTTATTACAAATATATGTACTGTAAAAATGATAAACAAAAGAAATAGTATTTTTCAATTCACTTCATCCAAGTACTGAAGTGCAATCTCGTTACCGTGAAAGTGTAATTTACAAATGCAGATTTTTTTTTTGGTTACATAACTGCACTCAAACAAAACAGTGTAAAACTTTAGAGCCTACAAGTCCACTCAGTCCTACTTCTTATTCTGCCAATTGCTAAGACAAACAAGTTTGTTTACATTGACAGGAGATACTGCTGCCCGCTTCTTATTTACAATGTCACCTGAAAGTGAGAACAGGCGTTCGTGTGGCACTTTTGTAGCTGGCGTTGCAAGATTTTTACGTGTCAGATATGCTAAACATTCGTATGCCCCTTCCATGCTTCAGCCACCATTCCAGGGGACATGCTTCCATGCTGATGATGGGTTCTGCTTGATAACGATCCAAAGCAGTGCAGACTGACGCATGTTCATTTTCATCATCTGAGTCAGATGCCACCAGCAGAAGGTTGCTTTTCTTTTTTTGGTGGTTTGGGTTCTGTAGTTTCCGCATCAGAGTGTAGCTCTTTTAAGACTTCTGAAAGCATGCTCCACATCTCGTCCCTCTCAGATTTTGGATGGCACTTCAGATTTTTAAACCTTGGGTCGAGTGCTGTAGCTATTTTTAGAAATCTCACATAGGTACCTTCTTTGCATTTCATCAAATCTGCTGTGAAAGTGTTCTTAAAATGAACATGTGCTGGGTCATCATCTGAAACTGCTATAACATGAAATATATGCAGAATGCAGGTAAAACAGAGCAGGAGACATACAATTCTTCCCCCAAGGAGTACGGTCACAAATTTAATTGACGCATTATTTTTTAACAAGCATCATCAGCATGGAAGCATGTCCTCTGGAATGGTGGCCGAAGCATGTAAGGGGCATATGAATGTTTAGCAATCTGGCACATAAATAACCTTGCAACACCAGCTACAACAGTGCCATGCGAACGCCTGTTCTCACATTCAGGTGACATTGTGAACAAGAAGCAGGCAGCGTTATCTGCTGAAAATTGTAACCAACCTTGTTTGTCTGAGTGATTGGCTGACTAAGAAGTAGGACTGAGTGGACTTGTAGGCTCTAAAGTTTTACCCTATTTTATTTTTGAATGCAGTTTTTTTGTACATAATTCTACATTTGTAAGTTCAACTTTCACGATAAAGAGATCGCACTACAGTACTTGTATGAGGTAAATTGAAAAATACCATTTTTTTGTTTTTTAAAGTGCAAATATTTGTAATAAAAAATAAAGTGAGCACTGTACACTTTGTATTCTGTGTTGTAATTGAAATTAATATATTTGAAAATGTAGTAAACATCCAAAAATATTTAAAATAAATGGTATTCTATTGTTGTTTAACAGCACGATTAATCGCGATTAATTTTTTTAATCGCTTGACGGCCCTAGTTTTAAGTTGTAGCAGCCTCCATTCTCCCCAGTGCATTTTTTGTTAGAATCCACATTAAGCACTAACATCAGAAAGCCTCTAGATGGCATGGTCTCTCCAGTAATTACTCGTATGCCATGGTCTTTAAAGCAGTAGCTATGTTTTTTACAAACTCAGCTCTGTCCGTACTCTTATTTCTAAGTGGTAGCCGTGTTAGTCTGTATTACCCTCTGATCCCACTGAGGGCTACCAAAAGAAACTACATCATTTGCTCAAGAAACTCCCTGAAAAAGCACAAGAACAAATCTGCACAGACACACCCCTAGAACCTCGACCAGGGGTATTCCATCTGCTACCCAAGATCCATAAACCTGGAAATCCTGGATGCCCCATCATCTCAGGCATTGGCGTCCTGACAGCAGGATTGTCTGGCTATGTAGACTCTCTCCTCAGGCCCAACACTACCAGCACTCCTAGCTATCTTCGAGACACCACTGACTTCCTGAGGAAACTACAATCCATTGGTGAGCTTCCAGAAAACACCATCCTGGCCACTATGGATGTAGAAGCCCTCTAAACCAACATTCCACACAAAGATGGACTATAAGCCATCAGGAACAGCATCCCCAATAATGTCATGGCAAACCTGGTGGCTGAACTTTGTGACTTTGTCCTCACCCACAGCTATTTCACATTTGGGGACAATGTATACCTTCAAGTCAGCTGCACTGCTATGGGTACCCGCATGGCCCCACAGTATGCCAACATTTTTATGGCTGCCTTAGAACAATGCTTCCTCAGCTCTCATCCCCTAACGCCCCTACTCTACTTGCGCTACATTGATGACATCTTCATCATCTGGACCTATGGAAAAGAAGCCCTTGAGGAATTCCACCATGATTTCAACAATTTCCATCCCACCATCAACCTCAGCCTGGACCAGTCCACACAAGAGATCCACTTCCTGGACACTACAGTGCTAATAAGCGATGGTCACATAAGCACCACCCTATACTGGAAACCTACTGACGGCTATACTTACCTACATGCCTCTAGCTTTCATCCAGACCACACCACACGATCCATTGTCTACAGCCAAGCTCTAAGATACAACCGCATTGGCTCCAACCCCTCAGACAGAGACAAACACCTACAAAATCTCTATCAAGCGTTCTTACAACTACAATACCCACCTGCTGAAGTGAAGAAACAGATTGACAGAGCCAGAAGAGTACCCAGAAGTCACCTACCTCAGGACAGGCCCAACAAAGAAAATAACAGAACACCACTAACCATCACCTTCAGCCCCCAACTAAAACCTCTCCAGCGCATCATCAAGGATCTACAACCTATCCTGAAGGACGATCCGTCACTATCACAGATCTTGGGAGACAGGCCAGTCCTCGCTTACAGACAGCCCCCCAACCGGAAGCAAATACTCACCAGCAACCACACATCACACAACAAAAACACTAACCCAGGAACCTATCCTTGCAACAAAGCCTGTTGCCAACTCTGTCCACATATCTATTCAGGGGACACCATCATAGGACCTAATCACATCAGCCACACTATCAGGGGCTCATTCACCTGCACATCTACCAATATGATATATGCCATCATGTACCAGCAATGCCCCTCTGCCACGTACATTGGCCAAACCCGACAGTCTCTACACAAAAGAATAAATGGACACAAATCAGACGTCAAGAATTATAACATTCAAAAACCAGTCAGAGAACACTAAAATCTCCCTGGTCACTCAATTACAGACCTAAAAGTGGCAATAGTACAACAAAAAAACTTCAGAAACAGACTCCAATGAGAAACTGCAGAATTGGAATTAATTTGCAAACTAGACACCATTCAATTAGGCTTGAATAAAGACTGGGAGTGGCTCGGAGCAGGTCAGCCCTTAACAAAAATGAGAGTCTGACCATTCCACCTAGCCTGTGTCTACACTAGCCTTTTCCCACCCCAAATATACACATTTCCACAAATATGTTTCTGTATCTCACATTTCTCTCTGATACTTGCAGCCGTTTAGTTAAACAAGGTCCAACGCCTGTGTGGACATTCTAACTTCAGTTTCAGAGGGGCTTAGTTTAGTTTAGCTTTACCCTGTTCCTAATCAACTTAAACTCAACAAACTAAGCCCAGTTTCAACCTAAGTAAGAGGGTTCCCACAGGCTTTTGCACCAGTTCAGTTAAGTTGGTTTAAAAAACAAAACAAAACACATCACCGCAAGTTAAACTAGTACAGCTCTGTGTGCAGAGAAGGCCTGAGATGAAAAATATTCTTTCTAACACAGCTGTAAGGTTAGCCACAATATTTTATTGCTGCTGCTTCAACTTGCTGAAGAGAGCTTTACACAATAGCTATTGTGTAATGTGGGAAATAGAAAGAGAACTTTCTTAACCCCAGACAGAGCCTATCTAAGCTGATGTGGACTTCACCAAAATTTCCAAACTTCATTTCTCCTTGAACTTGTCACTCATTCCATTCTGGTCATGTTAATACATTCCAAAGTTAACAGTTTATGTGTTTTAAACAAAGTCACAATTTCATACAGGCACACCTCTTTTTACACTTCATTGTTCAATTCCATATTGATAAGAGATGCTGCATATAGGGAATCAAATTGACTTCTGCATAATTTATTCTTTGTATTACCATAAATTGCTTATTGTTATTGCCCTTCCCCTGACCGCTGTTTACTTGTCTCAGACTATACACTTCTTAGAGCAGGGACTGTCGTCCTTACGTGCTTGGAAAGCACTTAGCAGTCAGTGAGCTCTACTGCAAATAAATCATCATGGACCTGAATCAAAACCCTGCATTTGAACTTCCCCGGATTACAGAAATGCAGGTGGCCAATATCTAGCTCCAGATCAGAATTGTTCATCTCTGGCTCACCTCTAGTAGTGATACTATTGCAGAGATGGCGATTTTGCTTGGAAACTTTCAGGGACGTTTACAGAAAAAAATTAAGGAGGTTGCTTGGACTTCTCTCTCCTCCCTCACTCTGCAGAATCCGGGTTCTCTCTCCCTCCATCTCCCCTACCCTAGTAAAAATCAGGACCTTTTGCCCCGCCACTCTCTATCTATGGCCAACGGGGTGGGGCCCGGGCAATGCCCCAACCAACCCCCACTGCCAAAGAGGGAGAAGGAGAGGATCAGCTCTGAGGAAAGCTGCCCTCCTATGCTGCCTTGGGCTCTTCATTACCTGGGCCAGTTCCAGGCCTGGACCTCCTTCCCGGGATGATCCTTCTCCTCTGTCACATTCCCTTTCTCTCTTCCTCTTCTGCCCCCATCTCCTCTCGTCCCTCCGGCTTCTCCTCCCCTGCAGACTGTGCAGTGAGGGACTGATAGCAGGCAAGCCACAGCGACTGGCAGTGGGGTTTGGGGTGGTGAATGCAGCACCCAGGCCACAGGTGGTGTGTTGTGCAGTGGTTCTCAACCAGTAGTACATGTACCTGGGGGTACATAGAGGCCTTCCAGGAGGTACATCAACTCATCTAGATCGTTACCTAGTTTTACAACAGGCTACATAAAAAGCACTAGTGAAGTCAGTACAAACTAAAATTCCATACAGACAAAATGAGCCTGTAAGCATTTTCAGTAAGAGTGGGCTGTGACACTTATGTCTGATTTTGTGAGCAAGCACTTTTTTAAGTGAGGTGTAACTTGGGGTAGGCAAGACAAATCAGACTGCTGAAAGGAGTCCAAGCAGTCTGCAAAGGTTGCGAACCACTGACCTAGAGCGTGTTAACATAGCCCAGCAGGGTCCTCACGGGGCAGTTAGAGCACGACACACCCCCTGTGTCTTGGGTGGGGAATTCAGCAGCATCACAACCCATTCAAAATCGCCTCCTGTGAGCCCCTCAGTGCGCAATCCGTGTATGTGCCACAGGCGTGGTGAAGAAAAACACCCCCCATGACCTTATGTGCTGTGTTCGTCGGGCCTGAATGGCAGTGACACACAGATAAAGTGTGTGTATGCACATGTATGAGCTTGTACAAGTAGTAGATTTAAGCCTGAATTCGTAATTTCATAATTATATGTAAAAAACCAGGAGGATTACTAAAAATTAGAGGGGGTTGGCATCTCTGCTGTTGCACAGAAGGAGCAATTCTTTGTGATCATTAACAGGTGGAGAGAAGGGAATTTGTTGGGGATGCATGAGATTCCTTTGAAAAATCTGAGCTGATTATTTTGGCTAAATTGTCCATAGCAGTAGCACATGATGCTGATCACCATTAAATCATTGCTTTTACTTCTCTCTCTAGGAGAGGTTTACAAACAACATTTAACGCTGACACTACGGAACTGGAAAATGTCCTGACTGATGTGACAATGAGCTTCAGAAAGGATGTTTTAGATACATTAAAACAAAAAACGCAGGTAAGAAGAGTTCGGAATGTTTGTGGGACTTGATCTGAACCTGGTAGTTCAGGATTTATTGCCATTTCCCCAATACACATCCCATTTTCCATGGATAGGAGATCGTGGTCATTTCAAAATGCGGCAGGTCTAGTTTTGGTACTAAACCTCTCCAACCCCAAGTCAGATTTCTAGGGTTTAAGGCTTTTCGTTACAAACATTGATGCATTGATTAAGCCACAGGAATAAAACAAAAAAGTATATTTGGTGGCTTCTTAGCATACTATATCCTAAAACAGCTTGGGTGAATTTCACCCTGGTGAAACCCCAGTGAAGACCGTGAGATTACACCAGAGATGAATTTGGCTGTTTGATTAAAAAATAGCTTTCTAGGGGTTTTGTTTAGCCTAATTTATTCACGACAAGTCTGCCATCATGATCTATTACCAACTTCTATCTAAAGGCATATCACAGCATAGTGACAATGAAATGAGTTTATTCTGCCTCGGAGCTCTGTTCAAGTATGTTGTCGTAGCAAAACTGAAGAGCTCTTTCACCACTGGAAGGGCAAAGTCTTCCTGTCAGCACTACAGTGGAGATCTGGGATAAGAGGCTGAAATGACAAGTTATTTCTGTTGCAGTAGGGCTTTTCCAGATGCTTTGATAGGGATTTCTACAGCCTGCATGCTATGTGCACACTGGCTCCAGGCGATCTTCCCCAAGAAGGCATAATGTGGCTGAAACAGAAAGAGGATTGTGCAGTGATATACCACAGACAGGGCTGGCTCCTGGCACCAGCTAAAGAAGCAGGTGCTTGGGGCGGCCAATACCAAGGGGCGGCACTCCACCTGCTATTGGGGCAGCACGTCTGGGTCTTCGGAGGAAATTCGGCGGCGAGTCCCTCAGTCCCTCTCTTCCTCTTTGAGCTGCCATCGAAGAGCCGCCAAAGAGGAAGAGAAGGAGTGAAGGACCAGCCGCTGAAGAATGGAGCAGCACGATTGCGCTGCTGCGGCTTTTTTTTTTTTTTTTTTTTTCCCGCTTGGGGCGGCAGAAAACCTGGAGCCGGCCCTGACCACAGATGGTTTATGGATTGAACATGGACCTGGAAGGGGAGTACAGGGATCTGAGGGGCAGGAGGGAGCAGAGTTGTGTGAGGGAAATATGAGGAAAGTTTGGGACTTGTGTTCCACATTGATGAATTACCTATAGTTTGTCAGATAGGAGTTTCATTCTGTAAGTTACAGAAAATAAACTACAGGAAACAGTGGTGCAAAGATACATCAGACAAACCAATGGAAGCATTTGGGCATAGCCCAGCTCCAACATGATCCAAAGCTCACTAGAGTCAGTGGGAGTCTTTCGACTGGCTTCAGTAAGCTTTGGATCAGGCCTGTCACACATAGGCAGGGGTGGGGCAGAGCCAAGAACCCCAGCAAAGGAGAAGGCAGTATGTTTTAAAGATAGAATTGGAAAGGCATGGAGTTGGTGAGGCAGAGAGATATGGGAATACTGTTCCAGATGGCAGGGCATGCAGAGGAAGGGATTTTTGGACCAACTGGGGGAAGGCTCAGTTAGGAGTTAGATGGTCAGGAGCTTAGAAAGACATAGAAAGAAGCAGACGGAAAGCCGAGCTCGGGCAAGTCCCAAGAGAATCTTCAGAAGGAGGGCAATTGATCTTGAACCTCAAGTGAATATCCACTGGGAGCCAGTGGAGGCATTTAAGCTATGACGGAGCTTCTCTTGATACGACTGCACGTAGGCAGCATAATTCTGGAGATGCTAGTGTCTGGAGAGCCATGGGCAGACCAAAGGGAAGAGACCTGCAATGGTCAAAGAATGGAGCAGGGCATGGATAAGGATTTCAGCAGAGATGTACCCTGGGTGGTGATGTGAAGGAGTTAATGAGCAGGCTGGGTCACTACAGGTTTAACCTCTACCATGAACAGGTGGAGTCAGGGGCGGATTAATAATTCTGCCGCCGCTAGGCCCGGAAATAATTGCCGCCCCTGGCCCCGCCCCGACTCCACCCCTTCCCCAAAGTCCCGCCCTAACTCCGCCCCCTCCGTGCCCCTATTGGATCCCTTCCCCAAATCCCCGCCCCAGCCCCGCCTCTTCCCCAGCACGCTGCGTTCCCCCTCCTCCCCCCTCCCTCTCTGACCAGCGAAACAGCTGCGGAGAAGTTCCCCTGCTCCAGCTGCCTCCTCCGCGAGCGCACCACCGCTTCCTGTTTCTCTCCCCTCCCTCCCTGCCCCGTGAAACAGCTGTTTCGCGGCGCAAGCCCTGGGAGGGAGGGGAGAGAAACAGGAAGCGGCGGCGCGCTCGCGGAGGAGGCAGCTGGAGCAGGGGAACTTCTCCGGGGGTGCTCAAATTTGCCCTAGGCCTAGGCCTTGTCGGCCTAGGCGATAATACGCCGCTGGGTGGAGTGTATATCTGGGAACTTTTCCCACAACCAGATCCACCACACCCAGATCAGAGTGACAAGCAGAGGAGGATTCAGCATGAGATCCACAGACACTGGGGACGGCCTCCCTAAAAGGAGGGATTTGCCCTAGCGCATTTTGATTTATTTCTGGAGAAGAGTTGAGTATGGAGGTGGTTAGTTTTGGAGCTAGCTTCCAACAGGTTTTCTTCTGAATGATGAGTCACATCCTCAGCTGGTGTAAATCTGTGTAGCTCAGCTGAAGGCAAGGGAGTTATGGTGACTGACAGCAGCTGAACCTTGTACAATATATCAAGGAACAGCCTGACCACAAGTATCACCGTGTTCCAACAGTGCTCAGTGAGTTGCTCTTACATTCCACTTCGGGTTTCTATGATTAACATTTCAATTTCTCTCCTTGCCCGTAAGATTTGCCAGCTGATGCAAAAGGGTTTTATTTATCTAAAGAAATAGAGTCAGGGGATTACACAAAACCAAAATGCAGGAAAAACACAGCATCCGCACTTAATCCCCTTAATCAAACAAAGCATGTACTGTGAGAGCCTGCTCACCATGACGTTTACCACTGCTCTAGCACTGATCCCCCAGGATAGCTGTACTTCAGAGTTAGACCTGCTCCAGCTGCACACTGTCTTTCTCTGAACCGTGGTCATGTCTGACTTCGGACGCACTCCTGCATTCCTTGTGTGCCCAAAACTCCAGCAGAATTCCGTAAGAGCTTTGGGTGTGCAGTGAAAGCAGGAGTGGCCTCAACGTTACTGGCTAGGGGTAATATTCTCAAATGCTCCGAAGGGACTTAGAAACATATGAGTAATGTTTTCAAAAGTAACAGGCACTCAGGAGCTTGAGTCTCCCTGAAATTCAGTGGGACTTAGAGTCTAAGGTAAAGATACTTAGGCACCTAGTAAGATTTTTGAAAGCACCTACACACATAGAACTTGTTGAAATCAATGGGAGTTAGGCACTTAGATGCTTTGGAAGATCACACTAGGTACCTATCTGCATGTTAGGTACCTAAATCCCTTTAATTATCTGGCCCTTGGTGCCTAAGATATTTCTGAACGAGTTAGTCTGTGTCTTCCTGTATGCTGTGTACAGTGCCCAAAACACAGAGTTTGCTCAGTAATTTGGGTTTGGAAGATGTTACTATAATAACGCTGGCAAATTGGTCTTTTTCCAGCCACGCTTTAAGAAAATTCTGACCAACGCGTGGATGTTAAATAGTGAAATACTGGACTCAATAATGTCAGCAACTGTACAATTTTGCCAACACCTAAAACATTTAGAGCAGCCTGTTGACAAGGTATGTATCCTTTTCCTATGCATTGCAATTGGCATGAGGTTACAGCAGTATAGGTGGTGATCTTATTTCCAGACTAGGGGCTGACCCTGCAAAGGTCACTCCCTTCCCGTCAGTGCAGCTATTGAGATAACTAACAATTGCTTAAATGGAAGTTTGCAAGGTATGTCCCTTACTTTTTCATGGAAATAACCTTTTAGCGCTTCCTTTCTACAACTGAAATAGGGGAATTGGTCTCACAGAGGAACCGAAAGCATTGGTTAGTATAACTGTTCAATTGCAACACCCTGGCTGCCAGTGCTGTTGCACATTGTTCCTCCATCGGTTCGCTGCGATGCCGCAACCCTCTGGGAAGTCCAGCGACTCGAGGGAAGCGAATGTCTCCACATCCACCAAGACCTTAACAACATCCCCCACCGCCACTTGAAGTCATGTGAGCCCTTTTGGACCCACGTGCTTAACCTTTAATAGTGTGACTTCAACTTTGATGAAGCTTGGAAAGCTGAATGAAGTGCACAAGAAGTCACAAATACCTTGTGAAAGATCCAATGTAGGAGACCCCTGGCTTCAATCTTTCAGGAAGCTCATGGGCAACCCTAAGCCGCATCCATGCAAACCATGGCAGATGTGTATACTTGTTGCACAAATGGAAAACAAAAAACTTTCCAGTGTGCGACTGTGGTCAACCAGAACAGATCATGGAACACAGAACGACTCAATGCTCGATTCACAAATACAAAGGAGGCATCACAGTGATACACTCTGCTACTCCTGATGCAATTATCTGGCTTAACCACCTAAATGTAAAATTATAGTTATTGCTCTACATCTATATCTGCCATACGAAGAAGATTGCAGTAGTTACTTTAACAGGCTACGTCATATACACTCTGCACAGATCTATACACTCGCGAAATACAAGGATAGGTAACAATAGCTCTAAATTTAAAGTCTGCAGGCAGCATCCAAACCTATTATTAAACAGTCCCACATGTCCCCATTAGTTACTGAAGAACCAGATCACCAACATATAATCATGGATCAATTTTGGATAGAGACAGTGAGTAATTATACGGCTTCTTTTTGTTCACTATCTTCACTTCATGTCTAGACAGATGGTGGATGGAAGGGAACATGAGCCATCTGTCCTGCTCAGAAGCATCCACGCACTGCACTGAGTGCTCTTCTGAAAAGTGGCATTCAGAACAGAATCCTGGGCTGGCATTTCACGTGTGCTGATTAGCCCAGAGATGCTCAGCCCAGGATTCTCATCTACCTCTTCTAACATTGCCAAGGAGTTCCAAGGCTCCTCTGCTCTCACATCTCATTGCCCTCCATATTTTCTTTTAAAACAAATAAACAGGATTTTCTAGGTGATGCTCACAAGTACGTGGTGAGAGAGTACATCACACAGGCTATCAAACCGAGAAAGAGAATGAAGAGAGCCAAGCGGGAAGAGGTTGGCAAAAAGATGAAGGAAGAAGCCACTGTCATACATAACAGCTTCGAAGAGCTGGTATGTAAAACCTCATACTGCATCAAGGCCTTTTTAGCTGCATTACAGAAAATGAAAGGTGGGCTGGCGTGAAACCCAACATGAGAAGCAGCCGATGGATAGGTCTGTGACTACACTAGGATAGTTTTCCTAAAATCCCCCACTGTTGCAATCACTGGTTCAGCTCAACCAGTACTAGAACTGGTGTAGACAAGGCGTCTGCAGTCACTAGTAGCTTAAGGACCACAGACCTAATTTTCAAAAAGCTCCCAGTGACTTCAAATGAAAATATGGGTCAGGCCCTGCCCCACCGAACCCTGCTCAGGTGGCAGTGATTAAAATGCCAGGGGCTTCCTGAAGCTTGTCTACATTAGCACTACGCCCACCTTTGCTAAAACTGATGGAGAGAAACCAGAGGGATCAACGGTGGGATATTTTTAGGAAAACCGTCGTCATCCAGAGAAGGCCTGGAGAGGCAGAAGCCGGGGCTTTGTGGTGGGTGATATTTCAGGCTTGAGTTACTGTTGACTGCACCCTTTGTAGTCATTGATATCAAAGTTCAAAGCACTTCGATGCCTTTGAATATCCCAGCCTGAGGGAGGTGGGTGCCCAACTGCTATTGAAATTCAAGGGATTTGGGCACTGAACTGCCTTAGGTTCTTTTCAAACCTCCCAGCTTTGATCATTAGTGAGCCAAGAGTAGTGCTTCTTTGGCAAGCGAGGCAGAGGAAATAGCCACTCGGGGCAATGCAGATAAATCAGCTTTCCGAGAGGTTGGCATTTGATATCTACCATATTATCATGCGGGGTCCAGGCTAGGGTGACCAGATCCCAGTTTTATAGGGACAGTCCCAATATTTGGGGCTTTTTCTTATATAGGCGCCTTATATACCCCTGTGACGGTGCTGCCAGTGGGAGCCAGCTGAGGTCACTCAATTAGGGTGAACTGCAAACAAAACGGGGCAGACAAACCCCAAACGCTGGTGGATATTCCAATACTTAGATTTTCCAAGCCAGCACAAAACAACTTTTATATTACCATACAGGTTACTCAGAAGTCCAAACAACGCAGTTCCCTTAAAGTACCCAGCCTCAGGCCTCCCTCCCGACACACCTGTCAGATATGATGATGATTACTGAGAATCTTATCTCATCATATAAAAGAAAAGGTTCTTCCAATCCCAAAGGATCAGCCACATACCCAGGTCCAATTATAACTTAGATCTTACCCAAAATACACGCTATAGTCAATCCTTATTAACTACGCTAAAATTTATTAAAAAAGAAAAGAGAGAGAGTATTGGTTAAAAGATCAATATACATACAGACTTGAATTCAATTCTTGAGGTTTAGATGCATAGCAGAGGTGAGCTTGTAGTTGCCAAAAGTCCTTTTAGAAATAGTCCATAGGTTATAGTCCAATGTCCATATTCAGGGTGGCTCCAGTCAAAGACTGGGGATCTCAATCCTTGTGGCTTAAGGTTCCCCCCTCTTGAAACCCAAAGCAGATCTGAGATGATGTATGATCATGTCCCAGGGTTCTTATNATGAAATATTATATTACACTCATAACGTCACAACCCCTCCACCCCCTGTCCCGATTTTTCACACTTTCTATCTGGTCACCCTAGTCCAGGCACGAACCTACAAACTGTTATTCACATGAGTGGGCCTTACTCATGCACTCAGTCCCCTTGGGCCTACTCACGTGACTGCAGAGTTGGACCCCTTCTGAAATTCCAGTAGGACGGTCTAAGCGGCCTTCATGCACACAAGAGCTCCCTCCCCACTGTTCCCAGTTCCAAGGAAGGAGCCTGAAAGCAGCTGCTTGCTTTTAAAACCCTTTGTGAACCACTGAGACTAACAATGCCTTAAAAATGGTTGATAATGCAACAGAAAAACTAAAACCTCGGGACCCTGTTCCCCTTCATTTCCCAGACTCACTGTTGGTCCTTTCTATGCAACATTGCAATACACCCAAGACATCCTATTATTACAGTGTAACATCCGCTGCCATGTGTTATTGTTTCTATAGAGAGTCACACAGGGAGGCTGCATGGCCTATAAGTTAGAGAAAGAGACTAGGAGTCAGGAGAAGAACAAGGTTCGAGGTGACTGCCATGGCTTCACTCCATGATCTTGAGCAAGTTGGTTAACTTCTCTGTAAATGTGAATCGTAAATGTTGACATTTCTCATTAAAATACAGATCACAAACTTCACGTATTCTAACTTATTTCTAGGGCTCTGATGTGGATTGGCTTAATTCTGCCATTCATTACATTGCAAACATAATTTCCGAGAAGAACAGACACAAAATCAAGAAATATATTGAGGAACTGTGTCAGGCTTATCCAGATGTCAGGTATGTGGGATTAATATCAGAGGCTTTCTTAATGTAGAGTGCTGTGAGCAGGGTGAAGCTCAGGTTTTTTGCCCCTGAATATTTATATAATTTGCTTCCAGGTTGGTAGCAGCAGAATCAGCTGAACCTTATGGTGCACAGAAGTTATTTCCGATCCCATGTTGTTTTACTGTTGTTATATCCTTGGGGGTAACAGTTTGTTGGAAGAAATCACTGGAGACACAGAGTGCTGTAAACCTTGCAGCAGCCATTTATTTCCACACTCAGAACTAACCAACAGCCCAGCCGAAGCTGGCTGGGCTATCCCCTAATAATCTAACTCAGTTGCCATAGCAACACAAGGTTCTATTACCACAACAACCAAATACACAACAACTGTGTTTTATTTAAAGGCTCTGTGCTAGCCAATTTGCAGGGCTCAGCGTTGGAGGAAATGGGTTTGGTCTAGGTTTTAAGATGAGCACCCAAAAACTGAGGCCTCCAAGGTCAGTTGCTGCTTTTGAAAATTTTAACTGGATTTTTGAAGGGGCCGCACCCCAGCCCCTGATTTTGCTGGCACAATCCAGTAGTTTGGCATCTAAATGCTCTCCTTTGTGCCCTCAATTTATTGTGCTTCCAAAATTGCACCAGCAAAATTGGAGGCTGTTTTTAAAAACCCATGTGTGGAATGGCAGCTGTATAAGAAAGGGCATCTTCCTCTCTAAGTGGGTGCGACTTCCTCTCTAAGACCTCCTGTATGGATTACAACCCCACTGAGGGTGAGGCAGAGAATATGTATCCTTCCAGGATTATAGGATAAATAATATCCTAATTTGGCTACTAGATGCCATGGTGGTTGGCACACTAGAAATATAAATATAACACTGATACAGGGGTTGGATGGAGCCAGGGCTGCAATAATGTGGTCTAATGCTAGTTGTTGGACTTGGTGCTAGGATGGCTGGGTGGTGTTGGTTACCTGTGATAGAAGATCAGACTGGAATCTGCTGGTCTCTCCTGGCCTTAAACTCTATGGCTATGACTACACAGTGGTAGGCACATATTGAGCATTTCTCCTGGGCCCCAGATTGCTGCAGAATTTAGTCTTTTGTTTTTAAAAAGTGAAGTTATGGTTGAGATTTCCAAACCTGGCCAGGGGATTGTAAGGTTACAATCCAGCCTTCAGTGGCAAAGCGATATCCGACAGAGCAGAACCTGATATACATTTCTCAGTTTTTGTTGTGGGCTTTTGGGCCATCCTTTTACACCAAAGTGAATCTGAAGCACTGCGCTTGTCCACAATACCTACAAGTCACGTATGATCTCATATCTTTAGTTTAGAGGGGCCTATCAATTGATTTTCCATGACTCAATAAGGAGTCTGCTACATGTAAGGTTATTGTTTCTCTAGAACTAGAACTTTGGTTGTAGTATCATACTTCAAAAACAATAGAGTTTAAGGACATCAATATATCCACCAAACAGCAACGCTTAAAGTATGTTTCACAAAAGTTAGTTTGTAAAGCACATGCAGGTGGTTGCACTATGTTGTGTGGCTACCACTGGACGTTATTTGCACACTGATTAATTTAAGCATTACATTGAGCAGATTGCTCAGAACACAGAAACTGAATCCAAAATATTTAACCAATCGAACCCTAAAAAAATAAACAAAGGCGCAAAAGGACTTCTGCACATACTTACCTTTAAAGCATGTGACACTCTTAAATCCGCTGGATTGGGGTCTATGACAATTTTCATAATTAGCCTTAAAACGCAACTACACGTAGATTTCAAGGTTCATCAGCTTGGCTTTTCGGTTTCTTAGCTTGCACTTCAGCTGTTGCTGAGTCCTATAATCTTTGGCCAAGCAAGTTTTGAAAACCAGCCAGAGCCTCCTAGCCCTAGAAGGCTCTGAGCTTAGCTCTTTAGCGCCTAGCTGTCATGACTCAGATTTTCAGATGGGTTTCTGCATCTGTCTGTGCCCAGATTTCTGAAATATTGCCCACTACTTAAGTCTTCTTTACTAGCTCTAATCTAATTAGTGCCTGTCAATTTCTTGAGTATTACTGCCCACATTATTTAACAATCAAATACTCGTTACATAAAAAGCCTCCAGCTTCTCAGGAAAACTTAGTGCGATGAAGGTGGAGATTTCACATTAATGTATAAAACATCCAGGGAGAAGATTTTCACGGCACAAAGAGCAGGTAAGCACCTAACTCCCATTGGCTTCCAATAGGAGATGGGCACGTAACTCCCATTTTGTGTTTGCAAATCTTGGGGCCCAGTTCCGCCAGCCTTACTCATAATAAGTAGTAACCCACCTGGCGAGTGGCCATGTTGAAGGTAATGAGACTCCGCACAGAATAAGGTATTAATCAACATAAAGGTGGCAGAATTTGATTCTATACTAACACTTACATTGTACCCTGACCCAGCAGTCCTTACACGGGCAAGTCTCCCAGCTGACTGTGAAAAAGACATTCTTGGGCACTTGCAGCTATGTTGTATTTTATCCACAACTGTCTGTATCAGAGACCATTAAGCTATCTCATTCACCAGCATCACTGATTGTCCCAGAGTTTTTATGCCTCCATCCCCCTCAGCAATGCTCTGTGTTAGCCCATGGTGACTATGGGATAATCGGCAGAGAACACCGGAGATATATTAAGGGATGGAAACAGTGTTTGGCTGTTTCCGCTCTACCTTACCTTTGCGGTTTATTTGCATTGTTTGGGCTCCCCAAGAATGACTCTGGTTTTGCTTTTCACAGAAAGGAACATATTGAAGCTGTTCTCACCTGTCGAGGATTGGGCCGGAACAAGAAAAAGTCCATTATTCAGAAAATAGACAAACTCCAAGAAAATGCAGAAAGCGTGGCTGATAGAACACTCTTTGCTGAGATTGACACTCCAACTCTTGTCACATGCTTTTAAAGACCAGCTAGACAACAGAAATAAGAGCATTCAAAATTTTTACAGTTCTTCTAGGTCATGCTCCTAAACATGCCCATAACTCCTCCCTGTCCATAACTCAAAGCATTGTAACAGATGTACAGAAATTGACTCATTTCCAGAAGACAAGGACAATGTAGGAGTCAATATATTGCACAAAGAGGTCCCTAAGCAAGCCCTGATAAATACCTAGAGAATAGTTACCAATGATTCACAGTTGAGCTGGAAGGGCATATCAAGCGGGGTCCTGCAGGGATCTGTCCTGGGTCAGGTTCTATTCAATATCTTCATAAATTATTTGGATCATGGCATAGAGAGTACACTTACAAAGTTTGCGGATACCATGCTGGGGTTGCAAGCACTTTGGAGGTCAAGATTAGAATTCAAAATGATCTTGACAAACTGGAGAAATGGTCTGAAATAAACAAGATGAAATTCAGTAAGGACAAAGGAAAAGTGCTCCAATTAAGAAGGAAGAAGCAACTGCACAAAATGGGGAGTGACTGCCTAGGAAGGAGTACTGCAGTTTGTAGTGTATCAACAACTAAATATGAGTCAACAATGTAATAGTGCTGCAAAAAAGTCAAACTTCATTCTGGGATTTATTAGCAGAAATGTTGTAAGGAAGACACGAAAAGCAATTCCCACGTTGTACTTAGCACTGATAAGGCCTCAGCTGCAGTATTGTGTCCAGTTCAGTGCCCCCCACATTGGGAAAGATGTGAACAAATTAGAGAAAGTCCAGAGGAGAGCAACAAAAATGATTAAAGGTCTAGAAAACATGACCTATGAGGGAAGATTGAAAAAATTGGGCTTGTTTAGCTGGGAGAAAAGAAAACAAGACTGGAGGTGGGGGAGGGGTATGATAACAGTCTTCAAGCATGTAAAGGTTGTTACAAAGAAGAGAGTAATACATTCTTCTCCTTAACCACAGAGGACAGGACAAGAAGCAATGGACTTAAATTGCAGCAAGGGAGGTTTAGGTTGGACAATAGGAAAAACTTCTTAACTGTCAGGGTGGTTAAGCACTGGAACAAATTACTTGGGAGGTTGAGGAATCTCCATCATTGGAGGTTTTTAAGAGCAGGTTGACAAAACACCAGTCAAGGATGGTCTAGGCTTACTTGGTTTTGCCTCAGTGCAGGGCACTGGACTGGAATGGTCCCTTCCAGTCCTACATTTCTATTATTCTAACCCTATCCGCTAAATGCATCTGTCGCAGGACAGAGGTATAAAACCTTTGGCTGCCCTGCTAAAGAGCTGGCTTCCCCCTGTTTCCCTGTAGAGTGGCCGGGTGTATGGGTCAAGACCCTTAGCAGGGAACCCAGCTGCAGGCCCTAATGAGGGCAGGCTCAGGGTGATTTGCTGAGCCTAGTGGAACTAGCTGGGTTGATGACTAGGAAGGCGTATAAACCCAGGGAAAAGTTCAGGGGGAGCCAGTCAGGAAGATAAGAGGGTCGAGGCTCTGCGGGCTGACACAGGCCTCAAAGGTCAGAGGACCCAGTGAGGGGTCAGAGTGGGGGACAGGTGTTGGGGATTTGGGACTGTACAGCCACTGTAAATAAAAACACGGGTGAAGCACCTGCAAGAGGCGTCTGAGACCCTTTCTTTGGCCAGCCCAAGCACAGGGCACAGGGACAAGGAGAAAGAAACTTGAGCCGCCCTGTAACCGCATCCCATGCTGCAAACTTGTATTGGGTCATTAAAAGGCTGATCTATTTATTGAAATGCTGGTTACATTCTCCTAAGTTTGTGCATTGTTTCAGATGATTGGAGAGGGACAGAAGAAACTCACTTAAGGCTGGATTGCAACAAGAACTATTCATCTGAGCAGATGTGTAAGGGAGAGCAAGAATCCCCCTCACAGCTGTTCCCACTTCTCCCTTCACATAACAGATGGGCAGAGAGTGGGCAGGGAACCAACCAGTGCAGCTGAGCTGACACAGGTTGGGAGAGTAATTTGAGACAGCAAAGCCAGAAGGGAACTAAAAGTCAAAGAGGTGCCTCTGGGGCACAGTGCCTCCCACGGCCACAGCTGAGATGGGACCTGGTGGCCCTTAATTTTTCCAGCACCTCAATAGATTTCACCACCAATTGGTTCCCTTGTTGGACCGGAGATCCCCTCTCAGATGCATCCTGCCATTTGTACATAGACCAACTCCCGTCCCATTCTGTGGGCAGAAGGCTGAGGAGCACTAGTGGGATGAGGCAAATGGTGAGGGGCTGGAGATGAGAAGCTCGTGCAGGGGTTCTTCATACCCATCATGTGCTAAGTTTTGTGTTGTGGGGAACTCCATCTGCTATAGGGTGGGAAGGATGGAGATTCAAAGGTGACTGTTGAATGTAGGGCTACTTGAATCCACCCCTGAATCTTAGCTACCTCTGAACAGGAGGGATCCTTCCACAATCCTGGAAGGATCTTCAGGACTACAGCCCTGTGAAGTGTCAAGGAGCAAGGCAAGGATGTGAAGTCTTGAGTAGTGGGTCATGGCGCACAGCCCATTTATACTCAGACTGTGCGCCGGGAGCTAGCGATGGCCCATGGCACTCACATGGCAAAGCCACGGAAGCACAGAACTAGTGACATATCGGAGGAGAAGGTGGGCGTTTTACTGTGTTCCCTCCATCCCTGTTCTTCCTGAAAAATCCATGACAATCTGCCAGCAGTGTTCAGAATGCAAATGCAAGGCAGATGCCAGCAGCAACATTAGACCAGATCCTCAGCTGGTATAAATCAGTGGCGTGCTATTGACTTAAACAGATTTATACCAGTGGAGGATCTGGCCCGTTACATCCAGATTATGGGTATAGAGTTTACACAAAAGAAACATTGTCACTTTGCCTCTAACCTTTCTATCCCCCTCAGTGATATGCCCTGGGCCTCTGCTTTGCTCCAGGGACCACTACTCCAAGACCAGGTCCCTGGCATCAGCGCATCTTTCTCACTATGGCTCCTTCAGCAGGGCCAACGCATTTGGCCTTTCCCTTTTAGGAGCTGTGCAAGCAGCAGATGTCTGCAGTGTCACAGGACAGCCTTTGCAAAACAGGACAGTGTGGATTAGACACCAGGAATACAGTGGCTAGGTACTTTGGGTTCAAAAGGCAAAGCCAAGCCTAAATGCAGAGCTCTTGCCCCTGGTCTGGAAGGCAGCCTGCACGCTTGCAGTGAACCTCCCCCTCGGAGTCTCATCACTGAGCTGGTCAACTTTTCACTGACACCCTGGGCAGCCTCACCCAACTTACTTGACCCCCTAGGGTGGCCAGATAGCAAGTGTGAAAATTGGGACACTTTTTTGGGGTGTGTGTGGGGAGGTACATTATAGTTGTTTATATAAGACAAAGCCCCTAATATCAGGATGGTCATGATAAAAATCGGGATGTCTGGTCCCCCTAGACCTCCCCCCCCCCAAAAAAAAAATCTGAAAACTCAGGCTTTAGGGATTAAACACCAAAAATAACTTTCTTGGGGTTCAGCTTAAAGGTTACAAGCTAAACAAAAGCACCTTGGGTTAGCACAGAGGAATCCACAAACCAAAATAACCAAAAAGGTTCCTAATCGCATCTGTCTTAACTTTTCCTGTGCTACTTACATATCTGGGGTTCCAAATGAGGAGTTTCTAGGTATGATGCTGATGATTTCCCATACCTGGCTTAAAGCTTACAGCTTGGTGCTGCCTTCCCCTCTCTCCAGCCCGAGAGACAAAGAAAAAACCTCCCACACCCAGCAGTTTTTCCAGTTTGAAAGGGTACAGCCTCCCTATTGGTTCTCCTGGTCAGGTGCCAACTCAGGTGAAGCTTCTCTAAACCCTTTACAGTTAAGGCAATTAGGGTACAACCAGGGGTGGCTCCAGGCACCAGCGCAGCAAGCACGTGCCTGGGGCGGCCTGCCGGTCGCTGTGAGGGTGGCAGGCAGGCAACTTTCGGTGGCGTGCCTGTGGGAGGTCCGCTGGTCCCGTGGCTTCGGGGACGCCGATGGCGCAGCAGCGACGGACCTCCCGCAGGCGCACTGCCGAATCCGCGTGACCAACGGACCTCCCACAGGCGCGCCGCCGAAAGCCGCCTGACTGCTGTGCTTGGGGCGGCAAAAAACAGAGCCGCCCCTGGGTACAACTGCCAAGGAGGATACTATAGCTACTGACTGGCTGGGGGTCCATAAAAGGGAGCTTCCCACCCCCCCATTTATCACACCAAGTCTTGTGATTTTATCACAAATCTTGCAAGATTTTGTTTTTCTTAAAGCTCCAGCTTCTGAGGCCTGGGTTCACACGGGAATCTCAGCTTTCATTTTCTAGCCTTGCTGGCTGCAGAGGAGAGCTTGGAGTTCAAAACATGACCTGAATGCACCCTAGAGACTCAAAAACCAAAAGGCAAATGAAAAGCACCCCCATGTTTATTTACTGATTTCAGTCTCATGATTTTCTGGACAAGACATGATTTTTCAATACCTCGAGGTGCAATCCTGTTTCTAGGCTCTGTGATTATGTGCTTAGCACTATACAAGGCACCACTAGAGACAGTTGCTGCTCTGGGCCTTTTCACATGTTAAGCTTCCAGGAAAAATCCAAGCCAGCCTGGTACCCACAGAAGCAGGTGGAAATTGAGGAACACTCTCTCACCCATGTAATATCAGGGTGGAGAGGGCATTTGACAGCTGTGAGTGAGTGTTGATCAGCTTTGCAAAGAAGCAAAGCTTGAGGCAGGATTTGAATGAGGAGATGACAAGGCCAGGGGCTGTTGAGTGAAGAGCTATTTATCCTATAACATGCATTTGAATGTTAGTGAATTGGCCTGGTTTTATTGGGAAAACACTTTATTTGCAAGGACAGTGAAAGCAAGGATTAATGATGTGTGTATTAGTAAGTATTTCACTCTTGGGTAGTAAGTAGCAGAGCACCATTAAACTGGTGACTTGCTGTATTTGCTGGCTGAAAAAATGCATTGTCTACCACTAACCCACAAGGGCACACTGGGCGACACTTGTATTAGTTTTTGGAAGAGGGGCAAACTGCCTGCATTACTGCTGGATGCACTCCAATCCTTTTCTTAATGATTAGAAACTTGGTCTGCAGATTCAGAACCAGCTCCCGCCTGCTGAGCGTTTTGCGAGCTGCCTCTGAAAGTCTATCTGCTCTGGTGGATTGGGTTGGTTCCTAAGCCAGTCCATACCTATGCTATGATGCCTTGATTTGAGGCTGATAACATAGTCAGTGAGGGCCACATCCTACTTGCTTTACTCCAACTGGCTTCAATGTGAGCATGTGCAGAATTAAGGCAAGCACGGGTGACCTCAGAGTTACGTTATTAATCTCAGTAAGCCAGAGCTTGAGGATTCTGCTCTTTTCCCAAGTTTGTGTTGCATCCGATCTAGTGTAAGTTTATATGAAGTTGATCAAATGTATTGAAAAATAAAAAAAAGGGGTAAAATTCTGGCCAGGCTTTACCATCCCACCTGTGATTATTTTTTGCCTGTTCTATAGAGATGATTTGACAAAGTACAAACTGATCCCTAAGAGGCTATTAACTGCCAATAGGTTTGATTACAGAAAAGGACAAACTAAACTCCTGGAATTAGAGGAAGTGTTAGAGATAAAGTTTAGCAATCTAGTTAAATCAAGCCCTTCCCTCTTTCCATTCATATTCCACAGCGAGACTAAATATCTGTAAAATACAGAGAAAGATCTAGTTTGGCAGCACTGACATTTCAAGTAAGGAGCTTGATTCTCACCAACAAAGTGTTAATTATTCCCCAAGGACATGACTGGAATAACATGCATTTATTCAAGACAGATGAAATGGTCTTGTTACAATGGAGCACAAAATCAGGGAAATGCAGTGAAAATGATGGTCTACAGACCGTTTGAGAGAAATTTAGGGGCCCCGTACATCATGTTTGCTTGGGGTCCCACACCCTCCCATTTCACTTTATTTACACAGATGTTAGATGATTTGGGGGACCCCTGAGCTCACCTTTTCTCCCCCCTTCATCAGCACTGATGGCCAGTTTCTGTATTCTAGATTGTAGTCTGTCTTTACTAACATTCCATACTAAGTTATTTAGAATAATAGCAGCAGCAATTCTTTGTACTTCATCATGCAGTGCCTTTCATTGAAGCATCCCAAATCACTAAACATTAAGCTTCTCAACTCCATTGTGAGGTAGGTAAATAATATATTACACCCATTTTACAGATGGTAATGTATGTAGAGAGAAATCTAGTGGTTTGTACAATACCACACAGCAAGCAGGTAGAGTTGGGAATAAACTATCTAATAAATGCATATTATGGAGGTGCCTACACAGCTGAGTTTTAAATTTATACACAGACATACTCTGTGCTGGGATTTAGGGGATATATAGTCCGGACATGCTGCTGACATCATGACTACACCAGATTGTAGGGTAAGCACTTTAATGTCATCAGAACCCCATGGTGTTACTATATTTTTTATTTGATAGGTCAGATGATTGAAAGAAAAAAAAAAGTCAGGTTAAAAAAAAACAGTATAGCAAATCAGCTTTTTTTATTTTTTTATTTTTTTTTTAAGCTCTCTAACCTGCATTAGCTGAAAAGCAGAATCTTGAAGTCACATATGTTGGTCACAATCCTGTATTCAGTTTCCTGGAGTTAATAAAACGTATACACACAATTCTTCTATTCCATCTTTTTGCCAGTTCTGTAATGTTTCACAGAATAGAAACAATGACACCACCAATAGTTAACACTTGTATTGGTCACCCTTTAACTTTGCCTCAGACAAGTAAGATTACCTCAGCATTTCCTATATTCCCTATACTTCCTTATAGTTAGTAGGGGAAATACCTCAAATCTAGTAAATACTGAGTTAATCTTATTTGTCTAAAACAAAGTTAGCAAGTTTTGAAAGAGTGCCCACGGGAAGGGCTAAGTATTATTACACCATACAAGGTTATAGGACTCTGGGGGAAAAGGCCACTTACTGTGCTTTCCATCTGCCAGATACTATTAAATATTAACCAACCCTCAGCACACCTGTGTGAGTCAAGTAATCCCTTATTAACAGATGAGGAAATAGGTAAATTAAGTGGGTTGCTTGGGGGGGGATGTAGAGGAAGCCAATGAGTGAACCAAAATTATCACTTACAAGTTCCTGCCCCCGCCCAATCCCAGTTAATATTTGAAACAAGTACACCAGGGCTTGACACAGAAGTGTTTCTGGCACCATTACTAGACCCTGATTGTACAACTGGATCTGTGCAGGTGGGCTGCCATTGAGTGCATTAGAGGTCCATTGTCTCAGGCTGAAGGGGACAATTAGATCATATAGTCTGACGGGCATATCACAAGTCATTAAATGTCACCCAAATATCCCTATGGCAAACCAAATGACCTCAGTTAAACTGAAGTATTTTTAATCTTCACCCTAAGCTGTGGTGTGCCACAGGCAGCAAACAGCGGAGACTGAGGTGCCACCAATGTGGAGGCCCTGCAATGGCAGGGAATTGATTAGGTGAGATGCATCCAGATCCTCACAGATGATCTGTGCCACTTGTTGTGGAGTGTGAGGTGGTGGATCAGTGCAACAGCACTAGGGTGACCAGACAGCAAATGTGAAAAATTGGGACTGGGGTGGGGGGTAATAGGAGCCTATATAAGAAAAAGACCCAAAAAATCGGGACTGTCCCTATAAAATCGGGACATCTGGTCACCCTAAACAGTACCCCCATTAGCCAGTGAGTTTCTCTTGCCTCGGGTTTTCCCCTTATGCTAGGCAGGGTCAGCTGGTCCTGGTGCTCTGAAAACCCCTTCACTTCTTAAGTCTCTCAGGGGGCTGAAGCTGAAACTGAAAGGGGAACCCAGGCCAACCTACTCCACTGGGCTCCAGATCAGGGCCCTTAAGCTAGACAGGCAGATTGGGCCTCATCAGCTCCTCCTGTGCCCTGATCTCCTTCCTACCTCCCCTGGTTGCTGTAGGCTTTTCTAGCTTGTAGGTCCAGTCGTCCCTTCTCAGGGTGTTGTCTCTGAATGGCTTCTCAGCAGCTTGCTGGCCAGAAGTTTCCTTCTCTAGCCAGCTTGCTCCTCTGGCAGACACCATGCCCCTCTATATCCCAGCTCTTTTATTCTCCCAGCTCCTGTGAGGCTACCACTCAGCACTGGCCAGCAGTACCTGCTTTAACCCCTTGGTTGCTGGGCCAGCATGGGGTATATACACCCCATGACACAGAGAAAGGTGCGGGGGGAAGAAAACAAAACAAGGTCCCTACCAATGTGATCTGGAGGAAAATTCCCAGCCCCAAGTTTGGTGATCAGTTTGACCCTGCACATGTGAGCAAGACACACCAGCCAAGCATCTAAAACAGAGAATTTTCTGTATGACCATAGAGCATCTGTGTGCCCCAGCTGGTATCCTATTTCTAGCTGTAACCAATCTCTCATGCACCAGAGGAAGATTGAAAAAAAAAACAGATTACAACAGTGCATCGGGGAAGGGGGAATTTCTTCCTGGCTCCTGCACATGACTGGTTTAAACCCTGAAGCATGAGATTAGATTATAATCTTTATGATACAGAGCTACAAGTGTTAGGAATATGTTGAGGGGAATGTAGGCAATCATGCTCTCCCCAAGGCTCATGAAAGAAAGAAATGAACACAGGAACTAATAGATTCACAGATTGCAAGGCCAGATGTACCATCTAGTCCAACTCCCCTCATATACAGGCTACAGAACTTCTCTTAAATTTCCAGCCACGGGATCTTGTTCAGTGGTGGATAAACGCATGGGCCCATGAGGCCCATGCCCAGAGGCCCCAACCAATGTGGGGGCTCCCACGAAATGCCGGAACCTATATAGAAGACACTGGAACTGTGGCCCCACCCCCTGCTCCTCCTCTTCCGCTCCCCCTGGGGACCTGCCGCCCTGCTCTTCCTCTTCCCCCTGAGGCCATGCCCCCGGGCCAGGCCTGAAGCCAGAGCCGGGCAGTGGTAGGGTGACCATATTCCCCCAGCCCCTGAACCAGAGCTGGTCCAAGCCACTTGCCCAAGTGTGACCAGGAGTCCCAGGGGAGCCACGCTGTAGTTATTCAATTAGGGTGAATTCCAAAGAATGGGGTAGACATTCCCCAAAGTTGGTGGATAGTCCAATACTTAGATTTACCAAATCAGCACAAAACAGCTTCTATAATACCTTATTGGTTACCCAGAAGCCAACAACACAGTTCCCTTAAAGCAGTGGTCTCCAACCTTTTTACGCCCAAGATCACTTTTTGAATTTAAGGGCAACCCAGGATCTACCCTGCCCCTTCCCTGAGGCTCCTCCCCTTTCCCAAAGCCCTGCCCCACTCCTTCCATCCCCCCCTCTCTCCATCACTCACTCTCCCCCACCCTCACTCACTTTCACTGGGCTGGGGTAGGGAGTTTGGGTTCAGGAGGGGGCTCCGGGCTAGGGCAGAGTGTTGGGGTGCAGGAGGGGGCACAGGGTGCTGGCTCTGGGAGGGGAGTCAGGGCTGGGGCACAGAAGGGAGTTTGGGGTACAGGAGGGAGTTCGGGGTGCTAGCTTCGGGAGGGGGCTCAGGGCTGTGGGTTGGGCTGCGGCCTCCCACCAGGCAACACTTAGCAATGGTGGCTCCCGGTCGTCGGGGCAGCATGGCTGCCGCTAAGGCAGGCTCCCTGCCTACCCCGGCCCCACGCCGCTCCCTGAAGGGGCCAACGCACCCCTGCGGCCCCTGGGGGGGGGGGGGCGGGCTGCACATGGCTCCACACACTGCCCCTCTCTGCAAGCACCACCTCCGCAACTCCCATTGGCCAGAGCTCCCCATTCCTGACCAATGGGAGATGCAGGGGTGGTGCTTGCAGGCAGGAGCAGCGTGCAGAGGGAGACCCCTGCCTGCCCACCCCCGGGGCCGCGCTGGCCACTTCCAGGTGTGGCGTGGGGCCAGCGCAGGCAGGGCGCCTGTCTTAGCGGCAGCCCCGCTGTGCCACCGGAGATCACGATCGACTGGGAGATCGTCTAGGATCGACCAGTCGATCACGATGGACCAGTTGGTGACCACTGCCTTAAAGCATCCCAGCCTTAGGCCTCCACCCAGACACCCAAGTCAAATATAAGGATTACTGAAAATCTTATTCATCATATAAGAAAGTTCTACCAATCCCACAGGACCGGACACATTACCCCCCAGGTTAATGAATATTACAGATTTTACCCAAATACATGCTTACAGCCAATTCTTATTAACTAAATTAAACTTTATTAAAAAAGAAAAGAGAGAGTATTGGTTAAAAGATCAATATGCATACAGACATGAGTACAGTTCTGAGATCAGATTCATAGTAGAGATGGTGAGCTATGTAGTTGCAGAATTAGTCCATAGGTTATAATCCAATGTCCATATTCAGGGTGATCCAGATAGGACTGAAGATCTCAGTGTTATGACTTAAACTTCCCCTGCATGAAGCATCAAGCAGATTTGAGATAAAAAGGATCAGGACCCAAGGGTTTTTATACAGTTCCAGGTCTTCTTTTGACAGCTCAGAGTCCTTAGACAAACAATAGGCAATAAAGGAGACTTTGAAATAGATCCATTTCCTAAGTATCACCGGTAGTTAGCTACAGGGATTAACACAAGGCAATTGCCTGTTTTCCACCATTCGTAGGTGACTTGCTACACATTTCAAAGAAAGAAGAATACAGTGATACCACTATGTTTACAGTTCATTTAAATGTTAATATGTCCTTTTGATATCTCTGCATTAATAGCTATAGTGACAGACAGGAACATGGCTAACATCTAACAAGATACAAGTAAACACATACAATTAGTATCACCTCCAATTCTCTAACAATACAGGTTTGCATTTCAAAGTTCTAATCTATCTATCATGGAATTGCCCTAATTACCATTCACATACTTTTCTAACATGTCTCTAAAGGTTGACTCTGGGTCATTTAGCCTGCGAGCCACTTAACCCTTTCTATTGACACCTTACTTAACACACTTTGTATAAAATTAGTTGCAATTATATAACAGTGGTAGCAACAATGATTTGCATGGTCATATTCTAATCAGATAATGTCACACCAAGCTCCCCTCCTCGCCCATGCGGGGCTCATCTGATGATCAGTTGGCAAGAGCAAACAGGACAAATGCCCAGTTTTGCCAAAAAAGTTTAAAAAGGGACTGTTCTGCCAAAACAGGATGTATGGTCACCCTAGGCTGTGATAAGAGCCACCCAGGGAGCCCTGGCGACTGCAAGGCACCACAGACCCTCCACCTGCCGTGGGCGGAGGCCTAGGGTGCCCAGCAGCCCCCAGCCCGTGTCCCTGCCCCCCAGCGTGCACCGCCCGGGGCAGATCGAGGGTCCAGGGCTCCCCACAGCAGCCCAGGTTCCCTGGGCAGCTCTTACCACAACTCGGCTTCCAGCCTGGAGAAACCCAAACACTCTAATTAACATGTCTCCCCTTAAAGGAGAACTTGAACAATAATTTAAAGGTTCTTACCTCAGAGCCTAGGTTTGGATTACTCAAAACTTAAATTTCAAAACAAAAGTCTCTGCATAAACCCAACCCGCAGGGAGCTGGGCCAGAGATCACCAGCTGTGCTGCTCCTGGTCTCTATGCCCCATCACCTCAGCTTCCCGTTTTAAATAGAGCAGTCCTTGATTGGAGCAGGGAGGCTCCTTGATAATATGAAGGTGGTTCTCATTGCAGCACCCGGCTCGCCTGTAAAAGGTAGTACACTCCGTAATATCAGGAGATTCAAATCGTTCTAACATTAACCTGTCCTCATTATGTACTACCCCACCAATCATTGTGTCAGCTGCAAACTTGAACAGCAGAGATTTTAAATCATCTTCCATCTGCATGGATCGAGTTGCAGGATGAGTGAATCAGATGAGATTATTGACTACATGAGTCCTATGGCCGTATGAAAATGAGTTAGTGAATCTGATGTGACAACGATGTGTTGAATCGGCTGCTGCTAACACCTACCTATCCTTTATACAGCACTTGGAATCTTCAGGGCACCATACAAACACAACTAACCAACCCTCCCATCACCCATGAGGAAGATCAACAGAACTGTCCCCATTCCATAAAGGATGAAACTCAGACATGGTAGTTAAGTGACTTGTCCAAGGCCACACAGTGCATCAGTGGCAGGAAAAGGATTTAAATTTGGGATTTTAGCGCTCAGTCTCAGGCTTAGCTCAAATAGTGCATTCAGTTTGCTCTTGTTCTATTGTAACCCATGTAATTGGATTTTAAAAACTGATATCTCGAGCAACTGAACATGACATTCTGCAGGGCTCATTGGGTGCATTAAGGGGATCTAACATCTTGGAATCTATTTGCCTTTCAATATGAGGAGGCTGTGCTATAAGCATAACATGATGCCATTTGTTGGGCATTTAGTGGATAATGTGTAATTATGGGATTATACTTCAGGGGTTCATTAGGGATTTGGAAGGCGAAAAATGTCAGTGGATAAGTGCCTATGCCACAAAGAATGTGGAATTTTCACACATGGCTATCCCAGCAATCCGCTCTTTTTAGAACACATTGATTGCTCTGCAAGAATGCAATACACAGGCTTTCCTTATGAGACACCCTATAACTGAATGGGTCCTAAGAATTTTATACCACCAGAGAGAGACCATGAATGAATTACCTGTTGGCATCTCAAGACTATCTCCAGATTGTGTATGTTCTCACTGAACACCTGGTTAGTAGTAGTGACTCACATGTTCCGACATAAAGCCACTCCAGAGGACCGACACATGTCATGTATTAACAGAGTTGCATGAACAGGAATGAATATTTCAGAAAGAATGTGCTGGATTTATAGACAATCTAGAGTTATTTCACTCCACGACCTTCCATAGGAGCCATTATTTGGAAAGTTCTCACTTTGTGCCTCATTTAACCCAGCAGGAAGATGTTGAGAAACACCAAGCTGACGAGGGTGATTTTTCTTTGACCTTTGATGACTGTGAGGTGAGCAGAACGGTTGTGCACTGTGGGGTGAGGCGCAGAGAGCACTGTGGGGGAAAGGGGAGGCATTCAGGGCTGCTATTTGTGCTGCTTAATCCATGCTCCTTCTATCGCTGATGTAGCCAATGGCCCAACCCTTCACTTGCCTCTGCCCCCAATGAGAAACCCCACGCAGAGCGATGTCATTCTGAACACTAGTTCCAGGAACCTAGGATTTCAATAGCTCCCCTGGATCTCGTGCCTGGAACCGTGTGAATTTTCAGCCTTTGCAGCATTGTGCATGAAGCTCTTTTCCATGAAGTGCATGGTTTCAAGTGCCATTATTCCTTTGGTTACTTTCAGATGAATTCATTCTTCTGTTCTGCACAGCAAGATCCATGGAGCCAACTTCAGCCCTGGAATAAGCAGGCACAATTCCATTGACTTTAGTGTAATTGCACTGCTTACACACAGGCTGGTTGGGCCCAAAGAGCCTCAATCACTTTAAAGCTTGTCAAAGGCAAATTGCTCTTTAAACACATCTAGATTCTCAACTATTAGTCTGTACCTATGCTCTACTGAGACAGCCCCCCAGGCCCTCAGCTGGAGCACTGTTTGATGGTGCCAGAGGCGATGTGTAACTGTTGATAGTGTGGGGATGCGTCCCGTAGGGGGACGCATCCCACTGTTTGAAAACCTCTATAGTAGATCCAGAGGTGATGCATGGGGCAGTCACATGCCCCCCTGCCCCATGCATCACCTCTGGATCTACTATAGAGGTTTTCAAACAGTGGGATGTGTCCCCCTACGGGAGTGCAGAGGAATGTTTGGGGAGGAGGGTAAGCGGTGACGCCAGGTGGCTCGGGAAAGGAGCGCCACCTCCACCCCCTGATTCACCTCAGCAGGGCACTCAGCCTGTCTGGGATGTGGGTGGGAGGCGCAACCAAAAATTGTAACTCAAAGGAGGGGGGGGTCAGCTCAAAAAGTTTGAAAACCACCCTTTTGGTTGCACCCCCCACCCCCAATCCAGACAGGCTGGGTGGCCTGCTGAGGTGAGTCAGGGGGTGGAGGTGGTGCTCCCTTCCTGAACCCTGCCACGCAAGGCTGGCCTGAGCTGCCTGGCGTTGCTGCTTCCCCCCACCCAAAAGTTCCTCCGTGCCCCCGTAGGGAGGTGCGCCCTACAGTTTGAAAACCTCTTATAAAGCTGTTGCTAAATGGAAGGCAGAAATCTGGGGTGGGGGGGACACATGAGGAGAGATGAGCTACCAGCGAGGAGAGTCTAGTCAGAGACTGCTCCCTAGACCCCTGTGAAATTTGAATCTGTGACCCCTGCAGTCCAAGACCACTGCTCTAACCAGGGCCGTCTCCAGGTTTTCTGCCGCCCCAAGCGGAAAAAAAAAAAAAAAAAAGCCGCGGCAGCGCAATCGCGCTGCTACACTCATCTGCGGCAATTCGGCGGCAGGTCCTTCGCTCCCAGAGGGACTGAGGGATCCACTGCCGAAGACCCGGACGTGCCGCCCCTATAGCGACCCAAGTGCCGCCCCTTGGTATTGGCCGCCCCAAGCACCTGCTTCTTTAGCTGGTGCCTGGAGCCGGCCCTGGCTCTAACCCCCTGAGCAACGGAGCTGGGCCCTAGGTCTGTAACTGAGGAAGCCTCACTACTACACTGAGACCAGGTAAATAATGACTGTTTACTCATGTCTAGAGGAATCTCATTGAAGTTATGCAATACACCAAAGTCACTCCCGCATGTCACCTCTGGGTGATGCAGATAACAGCTGTAGGGATCACACTTCTGCTATTGACTGGATCATTACAGCGCACAGCATGTGATGTTTTGAATCGATGGTGCAGAGCTCTGCCCCACAGAACACAGAGCTGAGCTGGCTGTTCCTCTGTTGCCTGCCTCCCCCTTCAGAGCAGAAATGGAGCATTTCCATTGCTCTTGGGCCCGGCCATGCATTCAGCCTGAGCAGTATTTTCTGTGTCCTCTGACAGTGTCTCTTCTGAACCATTTCCTATTTAAACAAGCCCACGGTTGCACATTTCTTTTACTGGATTACCATTAAGAAGCCCCTTTTGCTTGTAGGAGTACTGTATAGGTTAATTTTGAGCAGGTGCATGTTTTTGCTTGATTAAGCACCCAACACAGAGACAACACCGAGGCTAATGGAACAGCTGCCTGCTGGCTATGCATAAATACAGCTGTAGTATGTTACAGTTTCATAGAGTTATTCTCAGGCAGCTACAAATGACAACTACTATTTTTAGCCCTTCCTGTTTAAGAAGTTAATCACAGTGCTTGGTAGGTAAGTTTATATTCATTGTTGCAGCTTGTAAATTCCTCCCTTAGCTTCATAGCCCCAGCTCGGCTAATTTATTCAATGCAAATTTGTGAATGGGAATCGCAGGAGCCAAACAGCCTGGGAGTTTCCCAACACGCTTCCCAGCTCCAGGACTTTTTGCTAAAGGAAATAGAGTAAGTGTTTTGAGAGACATTAGTGCTATAAGCCTTATAAAGGAAGCCTATTCTGGCAAGCCCTTCCTTACACAAGTAGCTACGAATGCATGCAAGTCCAGTGGTCACCTTTACAACTGTTCACATTTTGCCTTTGATGACTAGTTAATGCAACAATAATGGCACCGTATTGCCCATGCTTACGATAGGGAATGCTACCAATACTGTGGTAATGCTACTGCAGGCAGAGATGATTTAAGAACGGTCTCTGTACTCCTTTGGGGTTCTTGGAACAATTTGCATGAGTGCTGGCATGGGTCCATGTATGTGAATCACCTCACCCATCACTACAATTTGACTACCTCTGGGATGGAACATAGCAACACTGCACAAGAGGGCAGGGCAGGAAAAGAAGAAAATTTTAACAAACTGACTGATCAGTGAGAGTTTTAGGGAGGCACAATGAAGTGACTGTTATCTGGTCAGGACATTACAGCTACTGCTTTCTCTGAAATCATCCATGGGAATTTTATTGTATACAGAAGGAGGGGGAGGGATAGCTCAGTGGTTTGAGCATTGGCCTGCTAAACCCAGGGTTGTGAGTTCAATCCTTGAGGGGGCCACTTAGGGATCTGGGGCAAAATCAGTACTTGGTCCTGCTAGTGAAGGGAGGGGGCTGGACTCAATGACCTTTTGGGGGGTCCCTTCCACTTCTATATTCTTTAAAAAGATCAGGGGGGCCTTAGGGTTTAAGTCTCATCCAGAATCATCAATGGTAAAAGCCCCACTGACTTCAACTATTGAATCCATACCCCCAGCAGGATTTTCCCTGGAAGACTTCCATGCACTACTAACCCACCCTGGTTAGGGTTTTCCCTGGAAGACTTCCATGCACTACTAACCCACCCTGGTTAGGGTTTTCCCTGGAAGACTTCCATGCACTACTAACAAAGCCCGCTTGGCTTAGAATACATGATGAGATCACAGCTGGAGGAGAGATGCCTGTATAAATGCCAAATGTGAAGTCTGGAGAAAATAAAGATGCGATGCTTACAAATATAACAACCTTTCGCTTTCTCTCCCATGGCTGCAGTTTTGAAACCTTCAGAGAAAAATATATCTGTCTGGACAGTGCTTAACACAACGGGGTCCTGGACAATGACTGGGGCTCCTCCAATACCAATAATAAATACAATTCATTCAATTTTTATAACCTAGAAATCTCAACAACCTAATTTAACTGATACAAACAAACTGGATGTATTTCCTCTATAAGTGTATTCACATAATGGACATCACGGCATTGTGCTGACGCTTGCACATCCACCTGCCATTACTGCCGCCCTCTCCCACTGCACATTGAGACGACTGTACATCAGGGCCGGATTAACTTTTTGTGGGCCCGGCGCCAAACATATTTGTGGGCCCCCCTGGGGAATGATTGTAAAAGGGGCTGGGGGCAAAAGCACAGTGGGGCAGGAGCTAGGGTTGGTCCCTGGAGCAAGGGAGGGGCCAGGGGTAAACTGTAAGCGCAGCAGGGCTGGGGAGGGGGTAAACGGGATCCCCCCCGCCCCTGCCCAAATAGAGCAGGTACCTACCTGGTTCTAGCCCATTCTCTTCACCTCTCTCTGTACTGAGCTGCCCCTCCTCCTGCAGCAGCAGGACAGGTTCTCTTCCAGCCCTCTGGGGTGGGTGTTGGGAGTGGGAGGAGCCGAGGCTAATATGGTTACTCCTATAACCGGACTTTTAGTTTCCAGTCAGCACTGCTAACTGGACACTCAGGTCCCGGTTTCTACTGGAGTTTCCAGTCTAAAACTGGATACCTGGCAACAGGGCTGCCAGGAAAGCCTGAGCGGGGAGGGGCAATTAATCATTTTTAAAAGTGAGAGAGCTAAGCCTTAAGGGGGGGGGGGGGCAAGGGGTGGGTGGGCTAGAGAGGGGAGAGGAGCTAGTGGGCAGGGCCATGTCTGCTGTACTGCCCAGGTAGGTTGGAGACTGTGGGGATCAGCTGACACTGTATCTCCAGCCCAGGTGACGTGACAGCCAGTGGTGGATTTAGAGTTAATGGGGTCCTGTGCTCAGCTTCATTTTTGGGGCTCCTCCTTGGGACCCAGCCAAGAAAAAAACATTCTCTCTTATCTCCCCCCGCCCCTGTTTTTCATTCTTTTTTTCTTCATCCTCCTCCTATAAGTAATAGCAAGTAAATGAAAATAAAGTGAGGTACCTTGATTGTTCTTGTAGTCTAACATTTTTCGACAGACCACTTGAAAATCACGGAGGGTCTCGACAGACCACTTAATGATCTTTCCAAATATTNTCAGGAGTCAGGACAGGGGCTGGGGGGCGTGAGGGGGGATGCAGGAGTCAAGGCAGGGGGCTGGGGAGGTGTGGGGGGTGCAGGGGTCAGGGAAGGGGGCTGGGGGTGCACGGGGCTGGGGAGGTGTGGGGAGTTCAGGGGGCTGGGCAGGGGGCTGGGAGTGTGTGAGGGGGGTGGAGTCAGGACAGGGGGCTGGGGGTGTGTGAGGGGGGATGCAGGAGTCAGGGCAGAGGGCTGGGGAGGTGTGGGGGGTGCAGGTGTCAGGGTGGGTAGAGGGCTGGGGGTGTGGGCTGGGGTCGTAGGGGTGCTCACGGCAGGGGGCTGGAGGGGGTANCGAGGGAGGGGGCTCAGGGTTGCGGTGTGGAGCGCTTACCTGGGGCAGCTCCTGTCTGGTGCTCAGGATGGGGGTGGGGATGTGGGGGGGTGCAGGAGTCAGAGCAGGGGACTGGAGGTGTGTGAGGGGGGATGCAGAAGTCAGGTCAGGGGGCTGGGGAGGTATGGGGGGTGCAGGGGGCTGGGGGTGCATGAGGGGGTGCGGGAGGCAGGACAGGGGGCTGGGGGGGTGGGAGGGGGGATGCAGGAGTCAGGGCAGGGGGCTGGGGGTGTGTGAGGGGGGGTGCAGGAGTCAGGGCAGAGGGCTGGGGAGGGGTGGGGGGCGCAGGTGTCAGGGTGGGTAGAGGGCTGGGGGTGTGGGCTGGGGTCGTAGGGGTGCTCACGGCAGGGGGCTGGAGGGGGTATGCCCCGATTCCAGCCCCTTCCCCAAGGCACCACCCCCGCCTCTTCTCCTCCTCCTCCCCGGAGTGGTGAGTGTGCTGAGGCTCCACTCTTACCCCTCCCTCCTGCCTGCAAACAGCTGATCGGCGGCAGGGAGAGGGAGAGGGGAGGGAATGTAGCACGCTGGGGGAAGAGGCGGGGGAGGAGCTTGGCTGCCGGCAGAGCCTGCCCTGCTGCAGCAGGGGCCCCAGCAGCCAGCAGCATCAAGCTTCTGCCCCCACAGAAGAGAGCAGGGGGGCGGAGAAGAGTGGGCCGGGGCCCCTTTGGACAGTGGGCCCGGCACCATGGTAAATCCGGTACTGACAGTACTTCTTAAAGCCAGCGATCCATTTCAGAAGATTCCTGGATTGAAGGGGGCAGTGTGAGGGGTATTGTCCCGTTACACGTTCAGTGAAGAGAAGTTATTAATCTTGCAGCAGAACTCTTGCTAAGAGCTCAGAGAAGGTCTCTGATTCTGTCTCCAATCAGATATGCCACAACGGTGGTGAAATGCAGCATAGAAAGCACCACCAGCCATGGCAGGAGGATTCAAGTGAAAAGATACCCTGATCACTCATAGTAGGTCTAAATATTACATTGTAGGCATCACTGTATCCACATGCTTAAGTCTCACAGTTGCTTCATTTCCATAAGGTAGGCAGGACATAGGACTGAAAGTAACCTACTGGGTCATCAAGTCCAGTCCCCTCCTATTACAGGCAACCCCATCATATAATCCCAGGATCATTCAAATTAGCTGTTGACAAAGCCCTGGCCCAGTTTTTCTCTTGGGGATTCCACATACCACATAAGATATTACAGAGCACATCAAGAATTCACAGTACACTTAACAGTGTTCAAACTAGTGACACTGATTCAGCCTCATTAGTAGTTATTCCCTGGCCTACTGCCTTCTTGTTGTGTGTAATGTCTCTTTCATTATGAGTGGAGTGTTTGCAATTATTTGTATCGAAACATGTATTGTAAGCGTCCAGCTCCAAAGGATTGTCTTTTGCCGCTTACTAAAGTAACAATAACATAGAGCAATCATCCCAGAGTGCCTCCTCATGGCAAGACCCAGCATTGCAGCCCCTCTGTCTGACCCTCCTCCTGCAGACTTTGGTGGTCGGTCCAGTGACTTAGCCCTCCGGCCACATCTCTCTATAGGTAAGTGTACACTGGTGTGCATGCCCCTGTCGTGGATTGTGTCCATGCGGTCGCAAGCTAGGCAAACCCACCCCAAGAGTCCACATTTGCTGTGCTGGTCATGAATAGAACCCTGTGTACTGCATCCACACTGCTGCTCCAGATATGCAATTCTGGGGCTATGGTTTCAGGGGGCATATCCCAGAGTTCTTTGTGTCAGATGGAACCTCCCTAGGAACTGGTTTGTCGTGTGTTGTTGGTAGCACATTCCTGTCCTTTCTGGACCCCTGTGCAGAAGAGAGTCTTTCCCCACCTTCACGTTGGCCAGTGACTCTTCCAGATCAGGTCTCTCCTCACTTCTGTCTGTTCAAAACTGGGTCACAGCCATGGATCCATTGAATGAGCTGATCCTGCTCTTTCTTGCAGGTGAAATGTTTGTGTAGTGGAGTATGAGCATGGCGAGATGCTGGATTGTATTTCAGGAGCATTTTCTGAGATGTCGAAGGCAGCAAGACCTGGGTGGGGGATGAGGACCATTCATTCATGGTAGACTGGACAGACACGATGAATGCTGCTATTGCCATGGAATACCCTTGGGTTTACCATCACTGCTGGTGCAGGAGAACTAGCACAGTGTGGTGGGCTCACATTGTTCTGCAGACTTAGGATGATCAGTAGTGGCTCCAGAACCTCTGCATGAGGAAACAGACCTTCCTGGATCTACATGAGGAGCTTGCACCAAGCCTCGGCTGCCAGAACACTCAACTGAGGAATGCATTAGCGGTACAGAAGCAGGTTGCTATTTCCCTCTGGGGGTTGGCTACCCCGGACAGCTACAGGCCCATAGCTGACAGGGACCATGGCACTTGAACCCTGCTCTAGAGGGCTCTTTAGAGCCAGTAAGTTCCAACCTGCCACCCAATGACCTGCTAACAGTTGTCAGAATAGTGCTGAACTCTGACAGAGGACCCCAGTCCTGGGAGCTGATTGGCAGAACACTGGGGTCCTGATTGGTTCACAGTTTCTATTTAAATCAAGCACAAGAACAGGAAATTGTCCTGTTCTCCCTGCTTAGGACTGCTTCCCCTGTAATAGCTGATCTCCTGGTAACCTGACCCTGCCTGACACATAACTCTCCGATTTCCCCCTGGCCTGCTGCAAACTCTGACCTCCTGTTATCTAACCCGGCCTGAGTCCCGAGCCCTGCTCCGACCACTAGGTCAGACCACTCACGTCCTGGTCGTGACAGTAGCACACCACTTTGGTGCTGGCAAGTCCACTGCTGGGGTCATGGTAGTGAAGGTTTGTGAGGCAATTAACCCTGTGACTTACACACAGGTAGTTGGCATAAGAAATGTGCCTGAAATATTTGCTGGCTTTCAAAGGATGGGGTTCCCAAACTGCACTGCGGTCATAGTTTGCCAGTCAGAATGGGCAAGAATGAACCACAGTGGATATCATCCCATCATTCTTCAGGGCATGGCTGACCACAGAGGCAGGTTTCTAAATGCAGATAGGGAAAGCACAGGATAGATTCATGACGCCAAGGTTCTGAGGAGATCTGCCGTGTACTTAAAGTGGGAAGCAGGGACTTTATTTCCCAACAAATGATCTTCTGCTGAAGATCTGCTACCATCTTCTCTGAGACAGGAGGAGCCGTGCCTCCAGTTCCGAAAGATGCACGTGAACCCCATTCAGCTGAACTTCCTGGGGGCAAAGAGGTAAAAATACGGTAAATCTTAAGGTGGTCCGAGTTACTGCCACAGGACAGCTGTACAAGGGAGGGCCTAAGTGGGATAGAGACAGTCTCTGCTTGTTTACTTTCTATACCTAAAAGAAAGCGAATGTACCATATCGGCAGTTATACTCCTTCCCTTTACGGATTAAGGTCCTGATCCAGCAAAGCATATAAGCATGTACTGAATTCTAACCACTATATTCTAACCACTGAATTCTATAAGTAGCCCCATTGGGATTACGGCATGGTTAGAGTTAGGCACATGCTTACGTGCTTTGCTGACTCAGAGCCCAGGATGGATAGTTTATAATGTTTGACATAGTATGTGGTCCTTGTGAGGCTCCCTTGAGCCTTCCTCCCATCGCCAAGAACATTCTAATCTTTGCCCAGCATCTCTCGCTACTCTTAGAAACCCTCCCTTACCCCCTGCCCCTTTGCAAAAGATTTTGGGATCACAGTTAACAGGGCATACTCCCATATATGCCAGGAACCTGCTACCATCAGACAGGACTCCCCTATTGTAAGCTGTAGCCCAGACAGGATTTGGTATGGTCGGATGACTTTTTGAATCAGCACTTCATTCCTTCTGATCTAAAATTAGGCTCCTTATCTACAATATAGAAGCTACACTATGATACTTACATAACGGCCTGCATTTGAGCGACTGTTTCAGGGAGGTCAAAGACAAATCTGAACTAAAGGAATCTGAAAGAAATCCCCATATATACTGATTTTTAAGGACATAAACATTTCTACCTACATAGGGGAGGTTAGCTATAAAAATGGCCCCATTTCCACTGAAAAACTGACAGTTCCAAAACTGTTTTCATGAACAGATGTGTAGTGAGGCTGAGTGACCTCCCTCTGAGCGGGTGAGGCAGGAACTATTACACGCCTCTTAGAGGGCGGAGCCTAGATCGCCCCGCCCCCCTCAGCGGAAGTACCGGGACATGACCGAAAGTATAAGAGGCCGGCCCTGTGGTGCAGTTGGGGGAGAGCATGCGAAGGAGGAGGACGCTCTGCCGGTTGGCCCACGTCCCTGAGAGGAACCTGCACCTGGCTGTTCCCGATTCCCAGACGCTGACGAGGACTGGCCTGGAGTACCTGCTGCTGTTTATCCCGAGGAGCCGGAAGAGGCCTGGAGGCTGCAGGTACCAAACCCTGGGGAAGCAGGAAGTAGCCCAGGGGCAGCCATGGAGCAGCTGGCTGCAGAGCCCGGTGTGGCTCAGTCGGCGTGTTGCGGCTGGATCCCCGCCGACGCAGGGGCAGCCAATCCTGCCCCTGCCAGGGCCCTGGGCTGGGACGCGGTGGAGTAGGGTGGGCCCACAGCCCCCTGCCACTGCACCACAGGGCAGCTGACCCCCTACACTGTGCAAGGAGCCTCTAGCTCAGGAGAGGAGCTTCCCTTACCACTCACCTGAGAGACTGTTTACTTGCTGGCTGCCTGAGCCCCGCCCAGGCCAGAGCCCACCTGAGAGACTGGTTTAAGGGCTGACTACTAGAGCTACCCAAGCCCCGGCTAAAGACGATAGTGACTCTTAATCGCCCGACCCTATTGTGGGCTACAGGCTGCCTTGTAGACTCTGGGCCTGGCCAGACAGGGCCCGCCTGAGTGGCCTCCCTCTGAGCGGGCGAGGGAGGAACTATTACAGGATGTCAAAGGGTTTCAGGTAACAGTTGTGCTGCCCGCTGGTAGCCAGGGTGTAGCAGGGTAAACAGAAGACTGTTGAAAACTACTTGATTTGCAAGCTGCCAGACGCCATTTTAAATATCCGTTCTTGGAAACTGTTTCAGAAGGTGTTGGATTGCTCAGTGCATGAGCACCTGAGTCGAAGCACTTGCCTACCCGCACTCACATTAGGGCACTAACCAGGAGGTACCTGGAGTCGAAAGAGGAAGGATATATCTGAAATACTGAGCAATGGTGAGTAACAAGCAGTTTTGCTGAGCGATATTTGGAAATCTGGGATTCTCTGGATAGCACCAGTAGCTTACGTATTTGAGGAAAACATACAGCTTGCACATCCCCACCTCATTTGGTGTTGTAGAGAGTTAACTGCTGCATGTTTGTGTTAATACCACAACAGGTGTGTGCCTTCAGAAGTTTTTAACAACGGCAAGTTTATATAAATAAGGAGCATGAAAGGCATGAAGATGGGGTCATAAGACAACTATAGTGTGGTGTTTTCATATAGCTTTCTATTCCAGAATCTCAAAGTACTTAACACGCATAATTATGCCTCATACCCTTCCTTTGATATAGGTAATTATTGCCGCCAACATCCCAGTACAGTTAGGGAAAATGAAACACAGATGTTAAGTAAATTGCTCAAGATCACACAGCCGGTGGAAGAGCCAAGGATAGAATTCAACTCTCCTGACTGTCTTCTGCTCTAACCACTAATCAATGCTCCCTCCCTATTGAAAAGGCAGCACTGAGAATAGAAAGTGTTGGAACACATTTGTATTTTAATTCAGGTGTGCTGCAGCTTGAATAACCCCATTTCCGCTCCCTGAAAGCCTATCAGCACCAGCAAAGAGGAGAAAACTAATCTTTCTCTTGGCAAATCTCCAGGCACAGATTTCGTAAGCCAAAATCAGCTCCTGGCAAAGATGTTTCAGGCAAAGATGAGGAAGTGAGAATATTTCCTGTGCTGACTAACACCATTCACACAACTGTCTCCATTGACTCTGCCACAATGATAGCCACAAGAATCGTAGAAATAAACAAGAATACCTCTATCGTTAGAATTTTTGCACAAATGGTCACCATAGAATCAGAGTGTTCTCAGACATTATTCCTTAATATTCACCATTAAATATATTTAACAATAATACTACTTAGACCTCACATAGCACTTGACAAAAGTAAAGTATCACAGTCCCCATTCTATAGATGGAGAAACTGAGGCAGAAAGTGCTAAGTGATTTGCCCAAGGTCATAAAGCAGTTCAGTGGCAGACCCAGGACTAGCACACAAGTCCCCTGACTGTTGGGCAGTGCCCTAGCTGCTAGACCATACTGCCAACATTACTCACTCCTGTACATTTAAAACATACCAATGACAGCTGGGCCCAAACTGAAACCTCAAATATGGACCTTCCTCCAACAAGTATCCGGGTGAGGATGTCAGACCAGCCACAAAAATGAACCCCTCCTCCAACCTACATTTCAGAGTGCTGCTGTCAGATTTGAATTCCTGGTCCCAAACCCACCTTTTGGTTTTGATTTTGGGTTGGGTCAAAACCAGATGGGCCCTACATTGACAGTTCAGTACGAATGTGGCTCAAGATGGCAGAAATATCTTGAACAGCTGATTGTGAGAGATTTATAGCATTTGAAGCCAAGATCTCAAAAGAACTGCTCAAGATCTTAGCACCATCAAGCCACCACCCTGGCTCAGGTTAGTCCTCTAACCCAAACCTAAAGTTTGGCAGCTGGTGCTCACAAGGCACTCTTACAGCACGTCTACACTATAAACTTAACTTGATCGATGTTAGGTCGACTTACAGGCACCGCAGCCATTACTGCGGTGGTTCATGTCCACGCTGTCCTCCCTTCTGTTGGTGGTGTGCGTCCTCACCAGGAGTGCTTCCATCGACTTAAAAAGGGCAGTGGGGGGTTGAGAGCCGGGGCTCTCAGCTCCGTGCACAGCTCCCCACCTGGAGCTGGGCTACCCCCCACCCTCGGCTCCCCTCTGGGAACAGGGAAGCCGCACCGGGCTTCTCGGCTCCCCTCTGGGAACGGGGCAGCCAACCGGACACCAGGCGCAGATCTCCCCACTGGGAGCCTGGCTCCCACCGCCCCGGCTCTCAGCTGCTTGCTTCCCGCTGGGAGCCCGGCAGCTGACTGGACTCTGGGCGCAGAGCTACCTGGTGGGCTCAGCCATGCTCCTAGTGGGGAGCAGGGAGCCCGGGGAGGCAGCCGGGCTCCCGGCAGGGAGATCCGCGCCCAGTGTCTGGTCAGCTGCCCTGTTCATGGCGGGGAGCAGGAAGCCAAAAAGACTGGTGCGGCTGTCCCATTCCTGGTGGGGACCAGGGAGCAGAGAGTCCCAGGGGGCAGCTGGGCTCTTGGTGGGGAAATCTGCGCCCAGAGTCCAGTCAGCTGCCATGGTCCCAGCGAGTAGTGGGGAGCCAAGGGCCTGGGTGGCATCTCTGCTGGGAGGGGGGAGCCAGGACCCCAGGGGGCATCAGGGCTCCTCTCGGGGAGCGGGGAGTCCAGGCAGTAGCCTGAGTCGGGAGCCTGGGTAGCAGCCTGGCTTGGAGTGGAGACCAGGCAGCAGCCCAGCTGGGTAGCCGGGAGCCAGCTTTCTTGTCAATTTCTCCAGCAGAATGACAAGAATGACAGCCAATAGATATAAGTAGCGCAGTATCTATTGGGACACTGTGTTGCCCTAACTACACTGACATAAGCCCTATGCTTCTGGTGGAGGTGGAGTTATGATGTCAGTGAAGTAGGGCTCTTACACCGGTGGGAGCAAGGCTGTAGTGTAGACACTGACATAATTAGGTCGACATAAGCTTCTTGTGCAGTAATGGGAGGCGGGGCACAGGCACATTCCATTACTGGGGGTGAGGGGTGGGGGCTGACTGAAAAAGTTTGAGCACCACTGGGTTAGAGGGAAAGAAACCCTGATTTCAGGTCAATATTTAGGTACTACGTTGCCGAAGAATACTGATAGCTCTGTGCTCTGACTCATTTTGGATAAAATGCAAAGCAGTTTCAATAACTGGTTCCATCGCCCCCTCCTCTTAAAGCGAGAGATCACATTCCCTCATTCACCCATCTCACAAAGATCCCTTTGAGCTACCAGCTGCTTTCTTTCAGACACTTGACACTGCCGCTTCCTTTTGGCTCAAACTTACCAGCCTCATCCTGCAGGCACTACCACTCCCTCCTGAACAAGGTACCCCCTTTTCACACAGGTACTACTGGCTGATCGGCTGTTTCCCCTCACAGTCTGGGTTCCATCAATCAGACTTACTGAAACTGAAAAACCCGCAGCTAACACTATACCCCATACATGCCTATACTTCTGGCCCAAAGACACAAAAATATGGCCACAGGGTCTCTTGGCACACCTACCTCAATAAATTCACCCAGGGCCCTCCATAGTCTGTTGCTCTTGGCTGCTCCCACTCCACCCTAGCCAATATGCTCCATTCTTTTCTCTTAGGATCTCTGAAGCAATGACCAGCTCAGCATCTATGAACAATGCGGGGCACACTAGATATTGGCCACATGTCCCACGTCAATGTATCCAGCTCAGGCACTCCCATTAACAGATTTATTTGGGAAGTGGAGGAAATTGAGGTGTTTGGAAGGGGACACAACAATTGACCTCTGCTCTTGTATGTGTTGGCTGTAGGATTCCATTGTTAAATCTGATTATGGTGTCCAGGAAGTTGATGCTGGTGGGGGAATGTTCCAGAGAGGGTTTAATGGATGGGTGATGGTTGTTGAAGTTGTGGTAGGAATCTATGAGGGATTTTAAGCCATCTGTCCAGAGAATAAAAATATCATTGATGTATCTCAGGTATATCATTGGTTTTGTGATGCATTTGTTCAGAAATTCTTCTTTGAGGCAGCTGTGGGCGGGGGGGCTCCCTGGATCGCACATATCCAGTCCCACTGTCTGTTGTTTACCCTCTCTTCTCCCCTGGTTGGCAGCGCTTGCGGGAGCTCTGTCAGGGAAGCCACCCATGGGCAGAGGGTAGCTCCTCCTCGTCTCTTCCCCTTGCAAGAGTGGAGGATCTGGCTGGCAGGAGGACCAGTCTCTCAGGCAGCCCCTAGAGATTCAACTCTAAGGGCTCAGTCTCTCAGAGTCCATTGCCCCTTCACAGGGTTTACCTTCTACCCCTCTTCCTGGGACATATTGCTTTGTTGTCAGTCAGGGCGGCTTCAGGAGCGGTGTGTCTCGCAGCTGTCTCCTCCTTGGCTGGACTACCTCTGTTACCAGCAGTCTCTGGGTGGAGCAGCCTTCTTCTTGTTCACCACCCCTTCCTGTGGTAAGTTTCCCTCTTTTAAGCTCCTCCCTCTCCAGGCTGAACAAACCTTGCAGGTGCATCTCGTTAGCATGGAACAGGCCCAGAGGAGCCCATGGAACAGGCCCACAGGAGCCCTTCACAATGGTCCATGAAGAGGATGGCATATTGGGGAACCATCCTAGTACACAGGGCTGTTCCCATGGTTTGGACAAAGTGTTTGTTGTTGAATGTAAAATTGTTATGGGGAGGATGAAATGGATGAGTTTGGTGATGTGTTTAGGGTGAATAGCTGAGGGTTGTCCATTGTCTTGTAAGTATTTGAGGCAGGCAGTGATGCCGTCATTGTGATGGATGTTGGTGTATAGGGAGGTGACATCCATGGTGGCAAGAATGGTGTTCTGAGAGAGGTTGTTGTTAATGTTGTGGGGTTTGTGGAGGAAGTCGGTTGTGTCCTGGAGGAAGCTGGCCCTTTGTGTGGTGAGTGGTTTGAGGGTGGTTTCTATGAGTCCCGATATTCCTTCAGTGCCATGGCCAGATATGATGGGTCTGCCTGGGTTCCCTTGTTTGTGTATCTTGGGAAGCATGTAGAAGGTCCCTAGGATGGGTTCGTGAAGTTTGTAGAATTTATCTTGGAGTTGTTAGAAGAAGGAAATGATGATATCCTTAAGTTCCTGGGTAAATTGTGGTGCAGGGTCTTCTTTGAGTTCTTTATAGTTGGTGGCGTCAGAGAGTTGGCGGTTAGCCTTGTTATTGGAGTCATCACAGTTGAGGACTACAATGGTGCCCCTTTGTCTGCTGCTTTGATCTCTGTCTGATAGTTAGATTTCAGGGACTGTATGGCTGTCCTCTCAGCAGTGAAGAGATTATGGTGGATGTGAGCTGACATTCAAAATCTTGTAAGGAAATGGGTGTCTTGCTGAGTTTCTGTGAACCCACTAAGTGACCTAGTTACTCTCTTCTGAGCAGAATAGAGCAACTGTTTGATCGGTTTGGTCACGTGAGCAAATTCCTGTGTGGGCTAAATTGATTCCAGACTTTTTTCTGTTTGTGACATATGATAAGATCAATCTATGTATCCAGAGGAAAAAGGCTACTGCATTAACTCAGCTCCCTATCCCCTCTATGGAAAAGCTAGTTTAGTGTACAGTAGTTTTTCCAGTTCAACCTGCTTTGGGAACTATTCCATAGACTCAACTACAGGGCTGCACTTATGTTGTTTTTATGCAGTCAAACCCCTCCAATTATTTAAGACTCAGAAAGTGAGTGTGTTTCCAAATCAGATTCTAAGATATCTGAAACAGGGACCATGGCTAGCTATGTGTTAGCACGTGGTTTTAGTCTGTAATCAAAAAACAACCTGATTGTACATGTATTGGCATCCTAGAATTTATTCATGGGCAGCTGGATTCATACAGGATTTAAATTAGCTCAGCTCTTGGAAAACCCCAGTGGGGAAATAACATTACCTATCACTGGTAATCCAGCTAATTAAACGTGCTTAACCAGAAATCTCAGACGCATCCCAATGAATAAGTGTATTCAAATAAGAAAGCACTTATTCTTTTATAATTAGCTTGTTGACTCTGGAATGTCACAAGAGGAACTTCATAACAAACCTGATCATATTCACACAGTAACTGTACCAGTTTCCTGCCTACACCATAATGGGTATAAAAAAGATGGTTGCTTATACAGATAGCGAAGTTATCTTGCATTTCCCTTATTTTTGAAGGGGAAGTGATTATTCATTCTGTTGCACAAAATGCAAAAATCAGTCAATCATGCATGCATTCATTACAGGACATATCACATTTGTATGATCCTGGCCATTAGAATGTAGATATCAGGACTGGCTCTGGGTGTGCAGAAGTGATCAGTGAACCTTAAAGTTTGCTGTTCAGATTTGGAAAGGATCCAAAATGCTTATCCAAATCTTATAAGATGGTTTATCCTCTGAACCCTCTTGCGCTTGCAAAATGAGGCAGGAAATCTCATCGGAAGAAGCTCTCTTTCAGATTTCCAGAATCTCTCTCTCAGATAAATCCCCAGCTGGTGTAAATAGGTGCTACTCCGCTGAAATCAATTGAACTACATTGATTTTACACCAGCTGAGGATCAGACTAACAGACAGATCCTATAACTAAGATAATTTAGATATTTTCATTCATTTGCTCATGAAACAGTGAAGGGTACCACTGCATGTACGCCTATGCCTATTTGCACCAACTGAGGATCAGGCCCTCCCTCTCTTCAGTTCTTCTGCAGCATCTATCAATTTAGCATCGAGAACATTAGTTCTCAACTTTTGTACTGGTGACCCCTTTCACACAGCAAGCCTCTGAGTGCAACCCCCCTTATACATTAAAAACACTTTTTTATATATTTAACACCATTATAAATGCTGGCTGAGGGATGTGCTTGCCGCTGCTTCCCGCAGCCCCCATTGGCCAGGAATGGCAAACCGTGGCCAGTGGGAGCTGCGATCGGCCAAACCTGCGGATGCTGCAGGTAAACGAACCGTCCCAGCCCGCCAGCGGATTTCCCTGACGGGCTGCGTGCCAAAGGTTGCCGAACCCTGGTCTAGGCTCCAGCCTGGGCTGGAATATCTTGTATGGCCCCACACAGCCCAAGCCCTTGAGCCCAAGTCAGCTGATCTGAACCAGCCACAGCTGTGCCGTGGGTCTTTTATTGCAGTGTAGACATACCCAAAATTGCATACAGGTGCAGCTGCCTAATGACATTCAAATGAGTCCAGCAGCTGGGCGGATAACAGTGAATGGGAGAAGGATTGGTAGAAGGAGGGAAAAACACCCAGGCTTTTCTTCACTTCTTCCACAAACCCTCCTGGGCTGTTTTCTCACCAGGCATGCCCGCATGTCAGAACTGTCTGGCCTGTGTATCAGAGTTGGACTAAGCTTTTGGGGGCAGGGACACTGTCATCATCTTACACATTCTGCAAAGCTCCAGGTGCATCTCCCGTGCTATATGAATAATAAATCTGACTGGAATTGAGATAGTATGCATGGCACAGCACATTAGCCCTTTCTGGTGGCCTGCCATGGTACTCAGACCAAAAGCATTGATGCCTGCCCCCCACCCCCTCACAGCTTCCTCTGAGCAAAGTGGGATGGAGGGAGTGGGCACGAAACTGGCAACAATAACTGTCATAGCCCATTCCCCTCTCTCCATCTCCTGCTGCTTGCATGTAGAACAGGACAGACAGAGGTGTGAAAGAGCAGGAGACCCCATCTGGCAGGGCCAGAGGATCAAGCAAGGCCAAAGGACAGAGCATTGGGGCTCCAGGTCTTCCCCGCTTCAAGAAGTCCCCAATTGGGTTGGCGCTTAGGAAAGCAGAAAGGTAACAAATGGATGTTATTAATCCCCTTGAGCACCCATCTGCCTTTTCCCCCCTTGTTGCTCCTATGGGGCTTAATATACCTTCAGCCACTTCTCAGCTGTGCCTCCTTTAGTTCTAAAGTAACCTACATTCCACACAAGGAATGTGCCCACCTACATTTGGAGGATAGGTCCATGAATGACTTTTAGCCAAGATGGTCAGGGATGCAACCCCATGCTCTGGGTGTCCCTAGCTTCTGATTGCCAGAAACTGGGACTAGACAATAGGGGATGCCTCTCTCCATAATTGCCCTGTTCTGTTCATTCCCTCTGAAGCTTCTGGCATTGGCCACTGTTGGGTAACAGGATAGTGGGCTAGATGCATCATTGGTCTGACCCATTCTTATGTTCTTCTGTACAAATTTGGTGCCACCTATTGAAGCTTATTTATCCCCACAATGCAGAATCCTGAGGCTGAGGCAGTGGAGAGTCATTTACACTGGGGATGGGGGTGGGGATGACCCCAAATCATTGTTTCCTACATAGATGGGTTAGTTTTAGACTGGTGCAGCACTGGGATTTTCATCCCAGGGAAGATTTCTTATTTCTGAAACCTTTAATGTGATATTTTACATGGAACAGGATGAACAAAAAATGCCATTGAATGTTTTGAAAATTTTCCACTGGCTACCTTGGTGGCAATGGCAGGCAGTTGGGGGCACCGGGAAACCACTTACCCAGCAACTGTGAACCCTGGTGATTGAGCGGAATCAGCATTTCCCAAGAGAAAGCACAGAAGGGCATGAGGCCAGCCTGTGGGTGTGGACCATGTATTTCCTTTTGTGGGGGAGAGGGTTATTTTGTTTTAAGTTACTATGTAACTATTTGGGGAGGGAGCCATGGAGAAAGGGAGGCCAATGCTGGAAGGAGAGGGAATCTTTCCAAAGGGATATAGCCGATCAAGGACATGCTCTTAACAGGCACCTAGCAAGGCAGGGATGAAGGAGCCCCCCCGCTAACATGGGCTCAGACCATCTGTGTCTTGAGTGGGAATTTACACCGAGTGATGACAGCCTCGTGGCTATGACATTACAATAAATTGTCCAGCCGGTCAATCAGAATTCCGCTTTGGACAGTCCGCGGCTGTGACGTCACGAGGATTATTGACCAATCAGTTGTGCCAGGTCCCCTCCTGGATATTATGCTCGGGTGCCTCTCATTGAGGATGAGAGCTTCAGGCAGCCGTCAGAGCCCAGCCCTGCTCCTGCCATGGGGGCAGCAGCTGTGCCGTAGCCCCACCTCCTGGCCTCTACCCCGCGAGCCCCCGGCGCGGCGCGGGGGAATTCCGGGCTCCCCCTTCCCGCAGCCCCCCTCTCGGGCCGAACCTCGGGCGGAGTTCCCCAGTGGCCCGGTCCGCCCCCCATGTGCTGCTCGCTATATAGCCGCGGCACCGAGCTCCTCCAGCAGCAGTGAAGCTGAGTCACCTGCAGCAGGAGCCAGCGCCAGAGACCCGCAAGCCAGTCTGGGACGGCAGGACAGAGTAAGTCACCCCAGCGCGCCTTGTGCCTTCCAGCTGACCTGCCCCCCCTCCCACTAGTGGGGTCGGTGTCTTCTCCCCCCCGCCCCACTCTTCCGCTCCCCCCTCGAGCCTGCCCCTGCTGAAGGGCTTGTGAGGGGAGTAGGGAATCCACTGCAGGTAAACGCTAAACCAGGGCTCGGCAACCTTTCAGAAGTGGTGTGCGGAGTCTTCATTTATTTACTCTAATTTAAGGTTTCGTGTGCCGGTAATACATTTTAATGTTTTTAGAAGGTCTCTTTCTATAAGTCTATAATATATAACTAAACTCTTGTTGTATGTAAAGTAAATAAGGTTTTTAAAATGTTTAAGAAGCTTCATTTAAAATTAAATTAAAATGCAGAGCCCCTCCTGGACCGGTGGCTAGGACCCGGGCAGTGTGAGTGCCACTGAAAATCAGCTCGCGTGCTGCCTTTGGCATGTGTGCCATAGGTTGCCTACCCCTGCGCTAAACCCTGGTTCTCCCTGGGACCTGCCATTTTTGTCCCCTTGAAATAGAGACCGAACCTAACTGCTCCCACTACATCACAAAAGCCCAGCCCATGCAGCATGAATCCTGGATCTGGCCCCTGGAGTCTGGTGGATCCTGTCAGACTTTGGCCCCAAGCTCCCAAATTTTAAAGCTTAACATGGATAGCTGGTCCTGGGGCACTGAAAAATCACCAACCCCCATGAATCCCACTGCAGCAGCACCATACAAACCCAGTTCTGTCTTCCTAGATCCATCCTATTTTTGGTATTCACCCCCTAAATTCCATGGCATAGAGTACATCTGTAGCTGCTTCTCCAGCACCAAAAATTCCAGAGAAAAGTGCTGCAAAAACAGGGATCCAACATGGGGCTCCAGCTGGATTTTAGCAGTTTGGGTCCCAACTCCCAAATCATGCTAGGGAGAAAACAATTCCTCCTACTTCACTGCAAAAATCTGGACTGGTCCTGCCCTGACGTATCCCAGCCCAATAACATTGGAAAGACATCTGGTGCCTGGATTCTGCCAGTTTTTAACCACAATGGCCAGTTACGGTATTGCTGTATACTGCTGGACATACAGCAACACCTTGAACCTACCCCCTGATGTTTTAGCCCCCTTTTGAAGGTGCAAAGGTAATTCCCATCCTGGAATCACTCTACTTGGAGAGCCCACCTCACCCTAGAACATCTCCTACCTTGTGGAATCCCACCATATACCTAGGAACTGATCCCTTCATCCCCTGCAATGGCTCTCAGGGCAGTTAAGTGGATGATGTTTTCAACTCCAGAGTTAACTATCTTCTTAATGTTTGTATAGAGGGCTTCTTGATGCTGTTGCAGAGAGGGCTGTGATTAAAGCATATGACTGAAAGTCACATCTGGTTCTGTTTCCATCATGACCATGGAGAAATGGGGCACACATTTTATGGTCAGATGTTAAGAAATACTCATCACCCAGCAGCTCCTCTGGGATTCTCAATTAAGAGCTCCGCTCTTTTGAAAGTCTGGCCTCTTCATGTAACCAGGGCCGGTGCAAGGAAGTTTCGCGCCCTAGGCGAAACTTCCACCTTGCGCCCCCCCCCCCCGCTAACCCCGCCCACCACCCGGGGAGCCCCCCCTCGCGGCAGCTAACCCTGCCCGGGGGGCCTCCCCCCGGGGCAGCCAACCCCGCCCGGGGGGCCCGCCCCAGCTCACCTTCGCTCCGCCTCCTCCGCTGAGCACGCCGGCGCCGCTCTAATTCTCCTCCCCCACCAGGCTTGCGGCGCCGACTGGAGGAGAATTAGAGCGGGGGCTGTGTGCTCAGCGGAGGAGGCAGAGTGGAAGTGATCTGGGGCGGGGAGCGGTTCCCCTGTGTGCCCCCCCATTACTGTGGGCGGCCCTCCCAGGAGCGCCGCCAGCTTTTCCGGCACCCTAGGCGGCGGAAGGTCCCGCCCCCGAAATGCCGCCCCCAACAGCGGCGGCGGAAGGTCCCGCCCCCAAATTTCCGCGGACGGCCGGGGCGCCGGCGCCCCCCAAATAGCAGTGCCCTAGGCGACCGCCTAGGTTGCCTAATGGGTTGCGCCAGCCCTGCATGTAACTGACCAACTGGGAATTGAGCTCTTTTGAAAATCTGCCCCTTAATTTCGGTGCTTCACTTTCCTCGTCGGTAAAACAGGGATAATAGCTGCTTCCCAGAGCTAAATTTTTTTGCAACAGGCTGAGCCATCCTAGCAAGGAAGATGCTGTGTTAATACAAAGTATTGTTAGAACTCTGTGTCTACAGTACAGATCTGTCACATCTTAGGCGCATTTAACATGTGCGATTTCAGCTTTACGCGGTTGACAAAAAAGAAGGGAAAAAAAAAAAAGAGAAAAATAACCATTTAAATACTGTTTCTGTAGTGTGGGCGATTCTGCCCGCCATTACACTCAATGTAATTTTGACTATATGCGGTTTTCGCTTTACGCGCTGACCGCGGAACGTAACCCCAGCGTAAGATGAGACAGACCTGTAGAAGTTGCCTGTATCCTTCTCCCATTCTTTGTTTATATCTTTTAATAAGTTTAGACAATGTTTCTAACTACAGTACTGAAGGAATGTCATACAGATACACTAGGGAAGCTTTCAGAGTAGCAGCCGTGTTAGTCTGTATCAGCAAAAAGAACAGGAGTACTTGTGGCACTCTACAAATTTATTTGAGCATAAGCTTTCGTGGGCTACAGCCCACTTCTTCGGATGGATAGAATGGAACATACAGTAAGAAGATATTTATACATACAGAAATAAAATGAATAATAATTTACCTTCTGCACACACACTAGTATTTATTTATATACAGTAATGAGAGTTTTGGCAGGCGCACAAAGTAAATCCATTACAGAAACCAGTTTTTAAACAGCTAGCCAGTTGTCTAATATCCTGGGGTCAGATTAAGCTCACCGATATACATGTGCCGCTCCCACTAATGTCCATGGATTTGTGTTCAGGTCTGAGAGCACAATTTGGCCCTTGGAAGACTGTGTTGAAATGGAGTCCTAGATTCTCAAGATGCTAATTTCTCTGGCTGTGATAGCAAGAGAGAATTGTTTAAATTTAAACCAACTTGAAACCTAGTTTCAAAGGGAGGTGGAAGAAATTTCAGCTACTACACTTTCCTGAGTCTCCTGGTAGGTTTGATGGATGATTGATTGATTAATTTTTTTAAATTTTCTCCCCAATGCTTTTTGAAAAATCCTCATTAACAAGAGAAAGTGTCTTAGATGCCTTAGTCACATAAGCGCTTTGAAATTTTTCCCCTAAGTTCTATTTTCAGAGGTGATTTAGGAGCCCAAATCATAGGGACTTGCTCTCCTAAGTGCCTGAGTCGCTTTTGAAAATAGGACTTAAGCACTTTGAGAACTTTACCCCCAAGCTCCAATTCTGCAGTGAGATGTGGGTATGTGACAGCTGCCATTTTGGCTGACACATCAGGAAATAATCTGGGGACTTCCAGAGCTAAAGATAAGTGATTTTTGGCTTGGTTGCGGAACCAAAAAATCATGGGGGGGGGGGGGAAAATTAGGTTCATTTCATATCAAAACTGGATGTTTCAATTTTTCTGTTTCTAAGCAAACGGTCATTCCCAAATGTTGCTTCAGTGAGAGTGTCGAAATGAACTATTTCAACTTTTTCTTCTCCTCCCCCCCCCCTCAGTTTTTAATTCTGTTGAAACTATTTGCTGAGTTTGATCTGAATTTGCAAATAGTTTGGGTTGCCCCAAAACTGCATTTTTTTTCAGTAAATTTATTAGTTGCTGGAAAAAAATGTCACCCAGCTGTACTCACATCCTCTGTGGATCAGCAGATTTGGGGACCTGTAACACACACTCTCCAGGGGGTTACACAGAGGCAAACAGACCCCTGTCCCTCTATGGAGCCCCATTGAAAGTTGATAGGAATACTTGCATGCTAAAACTTACACGTGTAAATGTTTGTGATATCGGGACCTGTCTACACTGCAGCAGTCAGCGAGCCTCCTAGCACAGGTAGACAGATGCACACTAGCAGGACTTAAGCTAGCACACTAAAAGTAACTGTGTGGCTACTGCAGTTTAGGCAGCAGCACAGGTTCTCAAGCCCACCCAAGCCCCTGGCTCTGAGTGTGGGTGGCTAGCGTGAGTCTGTGCCAGAAGCACAACATGCACACTGCTGTTTCGAGTGTGCTAGTGTAACCCACACACTTTCTGGGTGTGGTGTTCTGTCCCATCTAGTGACACCGAGACCACTTAGAGAGAGAGTTAAATGAGTCTGCTCTACAGCCTTCGCTAAGAGCCAGTTGGCTTTTAGCTCATGCGGTAGAGGCTCATGTACTGAGGTCCCCAGTTCGATCCTGCCCACCGATGACCGGGGTCTGTCGGTGTTACACTAGCTCAAACCCCACTAGTGTCCATCTGTCTACCGGGGCTGGGAGGCTCACTCCCAGCTGCAGTGTAGACAATGATCTAAGTGGCTATATTACAGGGAGGAAAGTGAAACTGACTATACACAAAGTGCTGTCATAGGCACAGAAGGAAGCGGACAAATTGGATAGGATTTTCAAAAATGCTCAGCATTAGTTTGACTCTGCTCCCACTAGAATTCATGGCAAAACTGATTTTGAGTTCAGTGGAAGCAGAGTCAGGCCAATGTTGAGTCTTTGAAAATCCAACCTTTGTTGCAACGGAACGGAAAGTTGGTAGGCAGCTTTTCCAAAGAGCTCAGCACCCAACATGCTGAATTCTTCTGCAAGTGTCATGTGGCACTTGTATGTGAAACGTGTCAGAGTTGTCTGCAGTGTTGTTGTAGACATGTTGGTCCCAGGATATGAGAGAGACAAGGTAAGTGAGGTAATAAATCTTGTTGGTCCAATAAAAGATTTTACCTTACCTACCTTGTCTCAGACACATTTCAGACAGAAGGATGCTAAGGCTGATGATGTCTCTTTTAAAGCCCAGAGTGTAGCAATATGGATTTGATAAATATGGTAAGGTTAGAGGCACTGGGAAATTAATGCCCAGGCCAACCCACAAGAGAGGGCTTAATATAGTTAAACTGGTGCAACTTTCTCATGTAGACAAGACCTAAGCTGGTTTGAAGGGAAACAAGCTATACTTGTATAAACACTCTTATACTAGTAACTGCAGCCACACTAGGGGACTGCACTGATTTAACTGTAACTGATTTTTCTACTGATTTAGTTACATTGGTCAATATTCAGTTTTTGCACCAGCCCTTGACATGAATTCATTGAAGTCATGACTGTAAAGGAAAATGTAGATACAACAGTAAACTCTGCTGAGTAACTTATTTGGGTTTCTGAACTCCTGTAGAACAGAGGTAAATAGAATTCCTTAAACAACAGAGATGCCATAATCTCATCAAGCCTGTATCATCAGTAGGCTGGAAGTAAACAAGAAAATAAGAAGTGGGTATTCACCCACGAAAGCTCATGCTGCAAAACGTCTGTTAGTCTATAAGGTGCCACAGGATTCTTTGCTGCTTTTAAAGAAAATAAGACAATACTTGCAGGCTGCAATGGGGCGGGGTGGGGGGGTGGAAATAAGAAGGGGAGAAAGTCAGCAAAGAATCTTATAAGAAAACAAATCTAGCAGGCTTATTTTCCTGCTTACTAAGCCCATTCTCTGGTTTGCCTAAATAAATGTGCTAAAATATCCATATGGCAGGAGACAGATTACTAGTTCTCTGAAGGTTCTGTGTTTGTTTGTTTGGGTGTTTGTGTTTTGGCAAGATAAAAGTGGCAAGAGCCCTTTCCCTGTGGTGTCCGGATCTTCAGAGTCTGTCATCCGAGATCTATTTCAAGCATTTCCCCTGCCCTCCACATCACACCACACCTCTCCCACTCCCAAAAACCTCAATGTTGCAACTTTTCAGGAGTTGGGAATTCTGAGGAACACAAAGCTATTTGCACGATCCAGAGAATCCAACCACTAACACCAGTCAATAGCAATATTGATCCTAACCTTATTGTTACTTAATATGGAATGGCAGAGGGCTCCATGTACGCTCCTGACTGTGATTCTGGCTATGATGGACCAAGTCAGAAATAATTGTGCCCATGGATGTTTCTACGCATCAGTGGGGCACCTTTTGAAATGGTGCCACTTGGCGATCTCTGTTACTAATGAAGTGGACTCTATCTAGATTGCATGCTTTTAAGGGAAGTGGCATCAATTGCTGATTCCTGGGCTGGGAGAGGAGTTTGCTCCATTTCTGGGAAATGATTCAGTACTGCAGAACTTCTGCAGTTCGCTGGCTTTAGCTAGGAGGAGCTTTAATAATATCAAATGCCACCTAGCTGTTATACAATGCTTTTCAGCAGTGGACCTCTAACTGCTATGCTAAAGAGGGAAACTGAGATACAGGGAGGAGAACTGACTTTCCCCCAAGTTCCCAGCAAACCAGCAGAGCCAGGAACAGAACCCAAGTCTCCTAATGCTTAGTCTAGTGATATAGCCATTAATTTACACAGCTTCCCTTTGGGAAAGTGCAGTCAGGTGAAGTGTAGCTGTGGTGCTATAGTTACTGAGCAGGGAAAACCAAACTACAGCGGAGAAGCAGGTGAAGAGTTCAGAGGCTCTTGTCTTGTCTGTTTAGCCTGGGGTAGGGGAGAGTGGAGTCGCCTGCATTCCAAGTTAGCCCAGGTGGCTGAGATACCTTGGGGATTCCGGCAGCATAAATGAATGCAAAACCACTAAGAGCTTCACGTTTAGATGACTACTGGGACTAGTGAAAGAGTCAAACATAATTGACTGTGCCCCCTAGCACTAAGCAGTATTTACAGGTTTAGGGTAAACCTAGTTCCTGATATTTAATTACTTTTTCAATAATCATTTAGCCTTTTACAATCTTTACAGAATAAACCATATGAATACAGGGATTGTCACCCACCGCTGAAATGCAGCCCTCTGGGATAGAAGGCTGGAGCTGTAGGACTTTCCATTGTTTTGGTTTTTAACTTCGGCTTGTGCCCTTTTATGTTTGTTTATTATTTGTCGATTGGGTTTTTAAATTTTGCTTTTTTTAACCTTAGAAATATCCCCCCCCCCCCCCCCGCATATTTGTTCCTGATCTCATAGGAGGTATTAATTTGGCCCAGCAGATCTAGATACAAAGAAGTCTTTGTTCTGGAAAACAGAGATTAGGACAATAGCCTTGTGATAATATAACCACTGGGCATCTGTCTAGATTCTCTATTACAATGGCATCCTTTGAAATAAATGACAAATAAAAGGGGAAGATGTTTTACATCATAAGAACCATAAAATTGGAGCTGATGTACCTTATTGAGTCTAGCTATAGTGAATTGCAATGGCTATTTACCCAAACAAAAACAAACAAAATCCCCAAATTTCTTTTGTAAGATTCCAGAAGGGGAAATTGTATCCATTGTTTAAAGTCATAATTAGTATTACATTAGCCATTATGACATCCTTAAGAGCCTGAGCATCAGACCTCCCATTTTCTCTTCCTGTGTGAGTGATGCCACAACTGCCATGAAGACTGGTTTGAAAGAACTCCCGTTCTAGCCCTCTGTTTCTGGCCATTGTGATGACATTCCTGCTGGCAGAAGAATCGGCACATCAGAGTCATCCCGTATTCCTATTCATTTGGAATGCTACTCACCAGGTTTTAACTTTTAGCAAACCTTTGTGGTCACTTGCAAATGAATGAACCTGTTAAACGAGGTGTGCCTGGTAATTTTAATAAGCCAATTATCTTGGGTTGATATCTGCGTGTGTAGACTGGCAGTGGCACTGAATATAGCCAACAGGTTTTTTCATTAATACAATTATCATGTTTCTCGCATTCTCTAAAAGCAACCTGCATTATTTCTTCCAAACCCTGAATCTCACCCCATAGTCAAAGCAGGGAAGGAATACTCCTATGTAAAACCGAATGATGTAAAGCTGCCCTTTCCCAAGTGCCTGTGAGTCATAAGCTTGTGTCATATAGTCACAGCAATCAACTTGACATTCTGGAGTCGTTGTTTTTGGATGATGACAATGTCAGTAATCAAAATCAAAACAAAGAGCCATAGTCTTCCAACTGACGTCCCTACACGTCAGTGCTTGTATCAATGGAAGCTGCACGTAGGGGGGTGATTAAGCATATATCCTAGTACATGGCCCTAAATCTTACAGCATAAACTGAAGAAGAGCATTTGAAGGGCTTGATATTATAAATTCATTTGTTAAGGGTGTGGTCATAGCCAAATTCTGCCCTCACTTCTAACCATGCAGCTGCCCACTGTTCTTCTGATGCTACAGTTTCACAGCAGATGCTGAAGAGTGGCCAGTCTGCATACAGCAATGCATTAGATGTGACCTGCATGAGAGCCAAAGAGTGGTGTTGGCAGCAAGGGCTAGAAACTTAGATTGTGTTTTTTTGTTTCGTTTTTTTTATTATTATTATTATTATTATCATTATTATTTGTATTGCAGTAGTGTCTAGGAGCCCCAGTCAGGGACAAGGACCCTATTGTGCTAGGTGCTGTACAAAGAGCTGATGGCTTTGGTCCCTCGTTCACCAGAGAATGCTTCCTACTCACTGGTAGGGAGTGGATTTTTCAAGTACTGGATATTTTACAGTACCAGACATTGCAGTGCTGATTCCAGTACCACTGGAAATTCCTATATGGTTAGGGGCTTGCCTGTCTCAAGAAACTCCGCCCCCCCCCCCTTCCCTGCCATAGGAGGATGCTCTCACTGTAGAAAATTTGAGTTGAATTTGCTTCCCATGCTATTTCAAGCTAGTGCCCAGAGGTCAGCATTTGTGCTATGTAAGGCCCATCTCTTCTGAGGGGGTGGGAGCTAGAGATTTGGTTTATTTGTGTGGGAATTTGACAGCAGCCGAGCTGTATCTTTTTAGATGCTGTAGCTGCACCAAGAGGCTTTCTGGAATGGAGGTTCTTACATTCCAGAATACATTGAAAAAGGACCAAAATAGTCTACAGTGCATCAGTCATTGCAAGGATGTATCCTGCTTTGTTTGGACAGCATGGAGTACAAAGGGACCCTGACTCTGACCAGCGTCTTTGGTGTTTCAGTGAGACTAGTAATAAATATTATGCTAATGCAGGAGAATTCACTCCCTGCAGACATTAATATTACTTTATAAGATTTTTTTCCCAGTACATGCCTGATTCTCCTAAACATTATAAATGGGGTTTTCTAAAAGCTCTCAACATTGGCTGAAGTCAGAGAGTTTTACTATTGACTTCACTGGGAGCATAGTTAAACCCATCCCTGACTTCCCCCAACAAATGCATTTGCACACCTAGCTTGTCTGATTTTTATGATTGTGCTTACAAATCCGGTAACTGCATGTGCAAGCTGCCAGTGGCAAGTGCCATGTACCATCAAGTGCAGATGTGTATGCATTTCTGTGCTCATAGAGATTAGAAGCAGGCCCAGATTAGGTGCAGGACTGGGCCCCAGGTGTCCCTATATTACAGACTGTGTGTACTAACCTCGCTGAGTTCCTTGTTTCCACCACACTCTGGTGGAAAGACATGTACTTATGTATTTATACAGACTCCTGAAGATTTCCAATAAAGAAAGTTCTGAATCATCACTTCCAGGTTCCACAGGAGTACATCCACCCACTTCAGTGGTGGTAATGTCAACAAGGGTGTTGTCTTGGGTCCTATCTAACTAACACACTCTTGGGTCGTGTGCTCTAACTCGCTCAGTGCAGCCCACACGTTAACAGCAGATTACCGTAGCAATCTTCATTTACAGGAATAGGCCTTCAACTTTGTGCCACTGACGTGTTTGGTTTTTTTTATGCAAGCATTTGGGCCTGACAACTCCTTACTCTAATTTACAGGCTTAAAAAAAAGATGATAAAAATGATGCCCTTTTTCAACAACAGTCCTTTTGGGATGGGTAAGATTTCTAAGGACTGCGTCACTGGAGTAAAGCCACCTGGAAAACCTTCTACATCATCAGAATCCGAGCCAGATATTGTGTCTATTGAATCAGCTGTGGAAGAGACCCAGCCAAAAGATCAGATGAAAACTGAAAGCCAAGGACAAGATTCTGCTCTCGGAGACTCACATGCACCTTCCACTGAAGCCAATGGGAGCTGTCCTCCTTCATCTGAGTGCAGCGATAGTCCCAAAAAGAAAAAGAAGGGAATAAAGGGAAAACTAAAAGATGCCTTTTCCAATTTTCGAGGTGGTCAGAAGATAGCGACTCTAGCAGAAAAGGATGGAGCAGTGACAGACAACAAGCCACTGACAGGTACAGTATGCCAGTTCTATCTATCTACATATATGGCCACCCCACAATCGTTAGTGTATTTTATCCCCACAGTGCCCCTCAGGGGTGGGGAAGTATTATCCGCATTTTACACGTGAGGAATGGAGGCATAGGTCAGATTAAGTGACTTCCACTAGATTTCCTGTGAAGTCTGTGGCCGAGGCAGGAATTGGACCAAGGTCTCCCAAGTCCACTAGAATATCCCCTCCTCCTCCTAAGCAATTAGTGTTGTGTAGTCTATGTCCAATGTAAATGTCCAACCCTGATACAGATAACGAACAGGCTTGGCAAAATGTGTGTGTGTCTGACCACCAGGATATATGGAGGCCAAGCAGGTTTGCTGGCCATTCCAGCATCCATGCGGCCTTGAGGCTAGCTGGAAACCACCTGTTGTTCCTGGAAACCACACCATCCCCAAAGCCAGGCCTCTGTAATGGATGATGTAGCGTTGGACGATGATAATTGACCTTTACTGGGAGGGGTATTCTAACATAGCAGCCCCTCCGGTCCAGAGTATAGTGCCTGAAGGAGAATTGGACACTTTGATGCTTACCTACTAGCAGCAAGTATTTGTATTCTGGCCAATCTCTCAGGGTTTGTCTATATGAACACTTAGTTTGTGGTGAGCTGGGGTGTAAATCTACCCCACACTAGCCTGCCATGCACGAAGTGTCTGTCTGTGTGGACCTTGCTAGTGTGCGCTATAAATTCCTTAATGCGCATGCATTTTGACTTACCCCGCTTTGAAACAAGTGTCAATTAAAGCACATCCTGGAATTTTTACTGTGCGGCAGCAGGGCTTACACGGATACGTAGTGTGTGGCAGACTAGTGCCGGAGAGATTTATACCTCAGCTTGCTGCACGCTCACTGTTCTTGTAGACAAGCCCTCAAGCATGGCATAGGATGAAAAATCAGTTTTTCCCTGCGGTTTTTTGTTCTAGTGTCCAGCTCTTGGTACAACAGCAAGTACCAAGAGCTGGACACTAGATTCTGGATTCTGAGTACTTGCCAAACATTTCTATCATTCTGTTCCACAATCCTAGCGGAAATCTAAGTTCAGGAGCAACAACAGTTTGAATTTTTCTCTAATATTGGGACTTCATGTGCCAAGCTTTTTAGTTACTGTTGTATTCTGTTTGCTTATGCTTGTTCTTCAATGTCTTACCCCTGGTCTACACTGGGGGGGGAGGATCGATCTAAGTTACGCAACTTCAGCTATGTGAATAACGTAGCTGAAGTCGACGTATTTAGATTTACTTACCGTGGTGTCTTCACTATGGTGAGTCGACTGCTGCTGCTCCCCCGTCGACTCCGCCTGCGCCTCTCGCCGAGCTGGAGTACAGGAGTCGATGGGAGAGCACTCAGGGATCGATTTATTGCGTCTAGACTAGACACGATAAATTGATTCCCGCTGGATCGATCGCTACCCACCGATCCAGCCGGTAGTGAAGACATACCCTTAGTATGCCCGTGATCCATGTGTCAAATTCCCAGTGATGTCACTGGGCGTGACATGACTGTAATGAGCAGATTGCCTTCACTGTTGGTCAGTGGTGCTATTAATGGCCTTTGAATGATTTGTAGTCTTTCTGATGACTAAGGTTTTGACATCTGTTTCCTCCAGTGTGATCTTTGAGGAGCAAGTGGACACAGGTGAGACCTGAGGATGTATTGTCTCATTTCCACTCCTCCCCATCACTTACACACACTTACAATAAAGAGCACAACTGGCTGAGCTTTTGGTGTGTCTGCATGCACTTTCCCGTAATCTTCAGTGTTCCTGCTATTAAGATGCAGGTACCGCTCAGTTTAGTAGCCTGGATCTTTTCTACTACTAGATGGATGGCAGAGGGTAAAAACAGATCTAGATATCCCACTTGAGTTTTCTATCTCTCTATCTAATCAGCCCTGAGTAGAACCTCTCATATTTTAGCATACAATAATTGGCCCCACATCCAACCCCTGGATTCGTAATACCTTGGCACAGCCTGAGTCACAGTCATCTCTAGTGAGAGAGATGGCAGGAATATTCAGACATCTCTCAGTCATCTGAATGATGCTTTGCCGTGAAGTCTAAGAATCTGCATTAAAAGGGCTATATAACTGAATGCTCTGTAGTATCGTGGGGCCATTTTTGTTGAGAAGTTGGGAGCCTTGGTCGTAAAGCAGTTGGGTACAAAAATTGTTGTTCTTTTGACAGTTGAACAAATCAGAGAGCACCTTGAAAGTGACCAATTCTTCAATGCCGCTCAACAGCTGATTGCTCTGGAATGGGCCCTCTACAGCAACTTAGGTGGCAAGAGTGAAGAGGAATTGTCAAGGGAGCAAAGCGAAGTGGAATCACTCTATGAACTACTGAAGTGTAAAGTCTTCAGCATCATAAAGAATTCGATAATCCTAGCACCAGCTAATCCAAAATTACTACGGCATGCCGTGTACGCAATAGAAGAGCAGGAGGTGGCGGATGAGAAATACAAGTCAGAGAAGCCACCTGACAAGATCGTGAGTTACAGACCCAGAAAATGGAAGGAGGTTTGGATGGACACAGTGAAGCAGTCTGTAGCTGATCGTATGAAAGACATCCAGCGCACTAGCTCTGCTGAGAACCTGTCTACAACTGCTCTTTGCTTTCTGCACATGGGAAGGACAATGAAAGAGGATATGATAACAGTGGTGGAATGCATTAAACAACATTACCATGCGCAGTTTAACGTGTGCAGCACATATGCAGAATGTTACCATAGCTATTTCTCTTCTCAGCTGCAGCTGATTGCTGAGTTTGAACTGGGAGATAAGGACATATATCTCCTCCTCATCTGGGTGCAGAACCTTTATCCAAAGTAAGTGGTGATTATATCTGCATATGTCTCACTAGAGCTGACTGATCTGCATTCGTGCATTCCTGTACCATACATGCTTGGGGCCTATCATCACTTACTCTGTTATCTTTGGTGGTTTTGCCAATGCCAGATTTTGGATAGTAGATTCCAGAAACAATCAGTAAAGGTGATTTCTCTCTCTGAACGTTTAGAGATGGTGTCTGAGCAAAGTGTATCCTAATAAGAGAATACTTAGGCTTGGTCTACACTTAAAAGTTATGTCAACATAGCTGAATCCGACAGGGGTGTGAAAAAACCACACTCCTCACCAACATCGCTGTGCTGACAAAACCCCTGTGTAGATTGAGCTATGTTGACAGAAGATGGCTTCTGTCAAGGCAGCTAACATTGTTCAGGGAGGTGGTATTCCTAGACCAACAGAAAAAGGCCTTTAGTCGGTGTAGGCTGGGTGTACACTAGAGGGCTGTGCTGACACAGGCTGCATGGTGTGGACATAGCCATAGTATAGGGGATATTTATGGCAAAATCCTTCCTTTGCTGTAAGCAGGCACACTGGGAAGTGGGTATGTGTTTAGAACCCATCTGAAGGTGTATGAGCCATCCTGCCAGTGCAGGATGGGCAATGGCAGCTGGGAGACACTCTACAGCATAATTTACTGCTGGTCCCAGAAAGGAGCGGGGTTCACCCACCTCTAGAGCAGGCTCCATGTTGCAGCATGTGTACAGGGCACCTAGGGGTCATATCACACCCCATGCTAGCAGACCATACCGCTCTGCAGGCTGGTGAGAACTGGCAGGTGGGCAGCCGGGTCCCTTTCCTAGTGCCTTGTGGCAAGTGCTGCCACATGGGTGTGTGCACCCTCACGTGCCCCCACCAGTCACACGCCCAGGGCAGGAGTTTGCCTGCAGTGATTAGTAATGTACAGCATCAAGTACGATTTTTACAGTATCCAATTCAGAGAGTAATTTTGAAACTCAAACACCTCTTGGGTGTCTTGATAGCCGTGCCAGGTATTTCCCGGGTCTTGTATTGTGTGGTCCTTGGGCCTGACGCTCCACTAATGTAAATCCGCATAGTTCCATTGGCTCCAAAGATGCCCACATATTTATGTGTAAGTTGGCTTTGCTCCACTGGTGTCAAGTACATGGCTGATTTTTGGAATCAATGGCGCTATGCTGATTTACCTCAGCTTGAGGACCTGGCCTGAAATCAACACCTGCAGTTTATTCTAATCCTCTGGGGAGGATTTTTCACTTCCCCTCAGAGTGCCATAACAGCAATCTTTCAGCCCAGTGGGGCTGGAAGGGAGTCAAGTCCATTGCTGCCACTCTTTAATCAAATAGCTCACTGCATCAGGCTGGCCTGGGCAGGCTCCCTGTCCTGATCACCCCTCCAGCTGTGAGACTGAACTCTTCCAGATTCTCCTTCTCCACCCCCGTCACCTCCTCCTGGGGCAGTGAAGGACCTTTTTTCCTTGTGGTCCCTCATTCAACTGCAGGCCTGTGCTCCTGAGAAACATGATGTGAAGTCATCTGGGAGGGTGGAGCATGTTGCTTAGGCATTCCCCACAGTCCCTGTGTACCTCAGAGGGTATGTCTGGGAGGTGTAATGCCCACCTCGGGTAGACATACATGGGCTAGCTCTGCTCAAACTAGCACCTAAAAGTAGCCGTGAGGCCGCAGCAGTGTGGGTGGTGGCTTGGATTAGCTGCCTGAGTACAATCCCACCCGGCCCTGGGGGTACAGCTCAGGCAGCTAGCCCATGCCACCGTTTGTGCCACCCTGGCCCCCGTGCTATTTTTAGCATGCTAGCTTGAACACAGCTTGTGCATGTATGTCTACCCACACTGGAAATCGCATCACCCAGCTGCTTAGTAGACACTCCCTGAGTTAGAAGAGCAAGGAATGGAACCCAAGCCCAGCAGAGCATTAGCCAAAGGACTGTTATTGGGCTAAACTACCACATGTTTTGTAAAACTGAACTCCTCCATAGCCCTAGACAAACCAGTTGCTCTGCTGTTAGATCTGTTTTGTGAAGAAGTCTTGTTTCTTATCACAAACTGTAAATACAAAAGCTGTTACTTTATTTTAAAACCCCAAAGTATTTTTTTCCTAAGTGCTGCTTTGCTGTAAGATGGATTGACTTGAGGTTGATTTTAGAATTTTTCCGAAAGTGCTGCTGCACTCGGGGTAGAAACACTGATAGGCTAGTTATGTTTTAACTACTTTCATAAGGTGCAACATGTGATTAAATTGGTATTGCTAAATATGGATGTGAGAGTTTGCAGACACCTTCCCTAAGACTGCGGAGACTGTCAGTGTTTCATACCCAGCCTAACCTACTTCCTATGTTAAACACACACTGTGCTGTGGGGGAGGGTACATGCACAAGGCGCTCACCTGCCACTGGTAAATGAGGATACGTGATGTCGCTGGGCATTTCATAGGACACCACAGGATATGTACACCAGGGATGAATTTACCCCAGTGGGTTGAAATTCTAAAAGCAAGTCCACTTTTCCATACACAAAAACCTCAGTGTCCTATCACTCTGAGTGACTTTATTTGAATATATGGAGATGTAAACCAGATGACTGTAGATTTCCTCTCTGAAAGATTCTCCTCAAACCATGCCTCTCATCTAACCGCCTGAGTGAAATGTAGCGGTCACCTGTAGCAGAGGGCAGGCTTCTGGGCCCAGAGCCTGAGCTAATTCTAAGGAGTGCTCAGTGCAGCTCAGGAGAAGGAAGGTGTACAAAGTTGGCCTTAAAGTCATTGTTGTGCCTCCCCTTCCACCCATGATTCTGGGCACTGGTTGCTCCCCTCACAAAACAGGTTTAAGTTAGTTGCCTATGGCCCCAAGGGGCCATTTCACCTGTCAGGGAACAGCAGAGTGGAGAGAATCCTTGGCCAGGCCTCCGGCAGCAGGCAATAGGAGGTACAGCAGTGATTCATGTTGCCTCAGGTTCCCCTTGCACTGGGTGAATCCTCCTGCAGCTGGCTATACAAGTCTTACGGCAACTTTGCACCAGGGAAGCAGCACAGCTCTGATCCCTAGACATTTAAAGGTGCAGCACACGGGGGGGGAAATAACAATGACATAGCTACACATACCATGCAAACCTCCCTCAGTGTATTGCATTCAGAAAAGTTCTGGCATAAGCCAAAATATGTGGCTTTGTTTTGAAAACCGATTGGGTGGTTTCAGGAGTAATTTGGGAGGGGCGAATCAGTAAATGTTGTTTCAACGCTCCAGGCCACTGGATTAGGGTAGGATTATCTAGAACCATGGCTATTTTCTTACACAAACACCCTGTGAAGGATAAACGGTAGAGCTGAGTGAATGTTTTTGACTGAACTTTTTTCAACAAAAAATGCAGATTCTGCACCTTGGCCATCTTCCCCCACTAAACTGTGCCTGGCACAGCACTACTGCTGCTAAAGATCTGGCAACAAGTTTCTGAAGTTGTAGAAAAGCAGCCCATGTATTGTTGCTAGTAGTACAATGTGATATTTGTGAAGTGATGGTTCATCTATAAAAGTGGATGTTGGGTAATCAGTAACATTATTCACTGCAGTTCAAAAGGGTAAAGCCAACTTTGCAAAACTTCAGTGTAAGTCTCCTTTGAGGCTGATGGAGTGATTCCACATTGACACCAGGGTAGCAGTTGATTTCTGTCTCCATGTCAAGCCATCAGTCCTCCCTTCAATAGGCATTTCACAGAAAGAATAACACAGGATATGAGACCCCAAAAGCAGCCTTTTAGACATTGAAACTGCTTGTCCAACATTCCTTTAGTCACTAAAACTCAGTGTCCCATCAGATAATTCATCTATTGAAGGAGGAAGGGTTTCCTTTATTTTCATTGCTTTGAATTCTCCCTTTCCCACCAGAACTCAGCTGCTGGCACAAAACTCAACTCCTGGTTCCATTTAGGCTAGAACACTTCTGCACTGTTTGAATTCCCACTGGAAGCTGTGCCAGTGTCCGTTGTTGTTTAGTGGCACGAACAAACTATAACTGGAGACTTGGGCTACAACGCCTGGGCGCTGTCTCCTTTTCACCAAGGTCTGCCTGGGTTTAAGGGCAACACCCATTTTTACATCTGGTTTTCACTAATTTCTTTAGCAATGTTAGATTTATGTAAACCAACTGTCTTCAATTACACTGACTCTACGAAATGTGATTGCTTGGCTTTTTCATTCCAGTGACATAAGAAAAAATTCCATTTTAGTGAAAGAGTTGGATGAAGCCAAACTGGGGAGCCTTTTGCCACCCAAAATGATCAAACAGCTTGAAGCTAAATACCTGTATAATGAAGCGGTGAGAATCTGTTCATTCCTTTCTTACCTTTATTTCTGTGACATGCCTTAGTGAAGCTTTATTTTGTCCAGGGCACGGTTACTGTGCATTGCTCTGCACCCTGCGTCATTTTACATACCCTTCAAGATCAGACATGTCAGCTCAACCTCGCTAAGCGGGTGGGAAATGAATCATGTTCTCTCTTGCACAATGACCTACATAACAAAATGCTGTTGTCTTCATGCTCAGTCCAGCCTACTATCCTTGGGGGATGCATGGCTATTTACACAGGAAAAACAATTATCCTATCCCTGGAAGCCTTACCCTAAGAGGGAATAAACAGTCAAAGATTTTTTTGGACCCAATTCTAAGTAAAGCAAAGTTCTCCTCTCCTAGCCAGGTATGTCCAGTGTCGCTCTAGTGGCATTACTCCTGACTTACGTGCTGTTGTCAGAGGAGACTCGTACCCAAAGCATTTGTGAAAGCAGGTTGGGTGCATGCAAAGGGGTGCAACTGTGCAGGCCTGCTTTTTGAAAATCTAACCCTTAACTGTACTGAAGAATCTTTGCAGAAATGGCAGAGAGGCTGTTAGTCTTGAGTTGCTCTCCCCCCCAAAAGACCACACGTGGTGACCATTCTAGTAATCAGTGCTTAGAATCTTTTGATCAGTCAAAAACATCAGGCTAGAATTCTTGGAGACTTGTAAGTAGAGAGGAAGTTGAGTCTGGAGTTCCACTCTACAATCCCTTCCAGATGTGAGCTGGGACAGGCAAGTTGTTGAGCAAACAGAATGCAGCAGTAGCCTCTCGGTGTTAATTACTGTATGTGCTGTGCGGCTCTGCAGTTATCCATGTCAGGAGCAGGAAGGGTCAGCGCTGAGAAGCAGCCACTATATGCAGCATGCTTCTCCTCCCAACCTGGCAGCTAGTCAGGTGGTGGTGTGCCCAGAAGACACTGCTGCTTTTTGTAGCATTATCTTCTGCACTCTGACTGGTAGAGGAGCCACAAGAGAGACTGAGCAGGACTCACAGCCAGTAGCGGCGCCAGCTCTTCCGGCGCCCTAGGCGGCGGAAGGTCCCGCCCCCGAAATGTCGCCCCCAACAGCGGCGGCGGAAGGTCCCGCCCCCAAATTTCAACGGGCAGCTGGGGCGCCGGCGCCCCCAAAATAGCAGCACCCTAGGCGACCACCTAGGTCGCCTAATGGGTTGCGCTGGCCCTGCCCACAGCACTGGAGCTTCCACTTCCCATTCCCCTGGGAATTGGGGGCAATATCCTGTACACCTTCCAAGCCTCTCCTTGAGGAAACATTAATTGGGAACACTGAAATGAGCCTCAAGTTCCAGAGTTCTTGTATGCCCTCTCTTGAGCTAAGCACAGGAGGGTACAATATGGTCATGAATAAAGACTGGGCCCTATGGGTATAAGGTTTTTACACGAGTCTCTCAGACGGTAGCATGTAACTGGCAGAGAGTAGAGTTTCAAGCTCCTAGCAGGGTTTGGTGTAAAATTCCGTTAGGCCAGACAAATTACATGACTGATTAGTAAAATGTAGCCCACAAACTGTGAGCACTAAAAACCGTGTACATGGGCTGTGGTAAATGTTGTTTCTTTTCCTTCATTCTGTCAAGGCTTCTGTCAAGAACTGGCTGGCCAAGAGTTTAGAAATGGAAGTAAAGAGGTGGACAGAAGAGAGAGAACCGGAAAAACTGGATGGACATTTTCATAGTGAATTAGCCATAGATGTCATCCAGGTAACAAACACACTGAAGTCCGTTGTTTTACTTGATCCAGGATATATTTAAAAATAAATAACTGTCATGCAGGTATTATTATTTGAAACCAAGTACAATTCATTCAAGAAGTTCTAGATATCCACATAAAGGGAAGACCGTGTAATGCTATGGAAAAATCTCTCTAGGTATTTATGACAGCACCATAGTAACTCTGCACTTCCTAACTATCAATGGATTTTATCCTCAACACCCCTGTGAGATAGGCCAGTGCTGTTATCCCCATTTGACTGATGGGGAATGGAGGTACAGGGAGACTAAGTGAGTTGCCCAAGGTCACATAGGGAGGCTATACCAGAGCAGGGAATTGAACCCAGTTCTCCCACAGCGCAGGCCAATGTCTTATCCACTAGGCCTGCCTCAGTCAGAGGCTGTGGGCTGATTGCATGGGTGGTTATTCATTAGGGACTAGCAAGTCCCTCTGTTCTGCAGTCCTGGGAAACTCCCCTTCCCCACACCTCAAACATGTTAAGGGGAAAAATCCTGCCCTTGTTTGACCTGACAAAAGGGGAATGCATGTGTGTAACCAAAACTGAATCAGTAGGACCTCTTGTACACAAATGAGCAAAATAGCAGTTATTTGTTGAGGAACTTGGCTGAGTTTCAGGTTGTGTTAGACAAATCAACTCTTTTCCTTCATCTTTTCTTGGGTAGGACTCTCTTTCCCAAGGGAGATGATTAGAAGATATTATTCAAAAAGTGTGTATTTTTTTTTTTATATATATAAAATCATTTGACAGTATGTTCACTTTTTCTTCCTCTGAATTCCTGTTTAGTGTCTCCTTCTTCATTTATGTTCCTGATTGAAATCAGAGGGTGGAAATATTGCATTAGTGTCCAAAATAAGTACAGTTCCATTGCTTATTCCCAGGACAGGCAATGTGGTCCAGCAGCTAGGACCCTTTGCTGGGACTCCGGAGAGACCAGCATTCTGTTCCAAGCAATGTTGTGTGACTTTGGACAAGTCACGGCACTTCTCCACCATCTTTAGTTATAGGCAGCTAAAGCAGGCAGCTGCCACTGGCTCTTGCTTTGTGTTTGTGCAGTGCCTAGCGCATTGAGCACTACTCTTCTAACACCAATGACTAATAAGAAATCAGCATCAGCCACCTTAGCAACTCTCCTGTGGGTTTTTTTTGCGGGGGAGGGTAGCTGTAGAAATTTGAAGTTGACAGTTGTTCAATTTTATGTCTTAGACTATTCATGGAGGACAAAAGCGAGCTGCAGAAATTACACCTGAACTGGGCAAACAACTGTCCATTGTACTGTTGGTGGAGCTGTCAACATTTTTGAAAAGGTACAGTAACAATCTGTTGCAGGAAACAGCTTCGTAAGCGCAACGTTGACATCCAGTTGCAAAGTTACTGATCATGATTTCTTCTTTCAATCTCTCCCTTTAGCTACCAGAAGGCCTTAGAAGAATTTAAAGAGAAAAACAAGCAGCACAGTTATTTCAAGGCTATGATAATTGCAAATATTAACAACTGCATGAATTTTAGGTAAGCGTCACAATGAAAATGCTTAACTTGTTGCTTTGTAATCAATCCGGGTGACTGTAACTTGTGGAGGTAAAGAGCATTACAGCAGCAAACACACCGAAACCTTTAATTGTATTTAATATTTACATACTGATTTAGAGAGAGAGAAGCTACAGTGCAACTTCCAGTATCTAATATCCAAAAAGCTTAATCAAATACAGTGAAACCCCGCTATAACGCCATGATTGGGGTCCAAAAAATTTGATCGTGATAAATGCGGGGTCGCATTATAGCAGGGTTAGTTTCAAGCCGGTCAGTTTCAAGACGGTCAATTTCTCTTGGGCTGTCAGCCTGCTCCAGCAGCGGGGGCTCTCAGCCATGCAGGGAGAGAGGGAAACACTTGGGGGGAGCAGGGGAGACGTGCAAGGGGCAGAGGAAAAGCGAGGAGCAGCTGGGGAGGAGAACAGCTCTTCTCGCCAAAAGGGGAAGCGGGGACAGAGGAGAAGAAGCAGTGGGAAAGGCACATTTCTTTTTTTTTTGCTTCAGCAGCGCTCCAGCCACTTTTTTTTCTTCTTTTTCGCTTTGGCGTCGCTCCGGCTGCTTTTTTATTTTTTCTTCTTCTTTTTCGCTTCGGCGTCGCTCCGGCCGCTTTTTTTTTTTTTTTTTTTTTTTTTTTGCTTCAGCAGCGCTCCAGCCACTTTTTTTTCTTCTTCTTCTTTTTCGCTTCGGCGTCGCTCTGGCCCCTTTTTTTTTTTTTTTTTTCGCTTCGGCGTCGCTCCGGCCGCTTTTTTTTTTTCTTCTTCTTCTTTTTTGCTTCGGCGTCGCTCCAGCCGCTTTTTTTTCTTCTTCTTCTTCTTTTTTGCTTCGGCGGCGCTCCGGCCGCTTTTTTTTTTTTCTTTGCTTGGGGCAGCCGGAGCCACCTTATGATCGCATTATATCCGAATTCGCGTTATCGCGGGGCGCGTTATCACGGGGTTTCACTGTATTTACATTATATACTTGTCACCCTTATTATTTAGCTAGTGTAAATCAGCATAGCTCCAGGGAAGTCATTCATATGTCATTTTGGAGCAGCTGAGAACCTCACCCAAAGATTTTCAGCTAATAAGACAATCCTATTATTCCAGATTTCAACTGTTCCTATTGAGTGCAAGTTCTGACAACATAGGGGTCATGGAATTAGGATACCAGGCAGGGGCGGCTCTGTTTTTTGCCACCCCAAGCATGGCAGTCAGGCGGCCTTCGGCGGCGTTTCTGTGATCTGCTGGTCCTGCTGCTTTGGCGTACCCGCTGCCGAATTGCCGCTGAAACTGCGGGACCGGCGGACCTCCCGCAGGCACGCCGCCAAAGGCCGCCTGACTGCCACCCTTACAGCGACCGGCAGGCCACCCCCCGCGGCTTGCCACCCCAAGCACGCGCTTGCTGCGCTGGTGCCTGAAGCCGCCCCTGATACCAGGGTTTCATTCTTTGTTCCTACACTGATTGATCATGGACAAGTCACCTAGTCTCCAAGTACCCATCTGTAGAACAGATATGCGCTTGGGTTAAAAGAAAAGAAAAGTGCCATTTGATTATTTAGGAACAAGCAGTTTCATTCCATTAGGACAGTTTCCACAACTGCATTTTCCTTTATCCAAGCTGTGCATCATTAAATATTTTGCTACAAAACTAAGGTACCCTCTGGCTCTCCTAATAGAGTGGAGATATTATTATCTATTATTTTCATGAAATAACTGAAAAACAATAGACCGAATCCTACGTGAGAGGTCAGAGCCTGAGTCAAACTGTTCAAAAGGCACAAGGCCATAGGCACAGAGTTTCTATTCTGCCGGGGGATGCTTCCCCTGGCTCCGCCCAGGCCCTCTCCTACTCCACCCCTTCCACCAATGCCCCACCCCCACCCTGGTTCTTCCCACCCCTGCTCCGCCCCTGCCCTGCCTCTTCCCGCCCAATTCCGCCCCCTCCCCAAGCGCACTGTGCCCTTGCTCCTCTCCCCTCCCCCGCAGCACCTCCTGATGCCACAAAACAGCTGATCTCCGTCAGGCGGGAGGCGCTGGGAGGGATGGGGAGGCAGTGATCCGTGGAGCCGCAGGTGGACAGGAGGCACGGGGGGGAGGGAGAGGTGTTGAGGGGGTGCTGCCAGTGGGTGCAAAGACCTCACCATTTTTTTTTCCCCCATGGGTGCTTCAGCCCTGGAGCACCCACGGAGTCGGCGCCTATGCACAAGGCTGAGGAACTGAAACCTACGGCCCAGCCTGTAGTAGCCAGTGTCCACCAGGGCCATAGGAAGGAGCATCAGATATTGCCTATTGCCACTCATTTCATGAGGGTTTGAGTCCATGTATCTGCACTGTGTGCCCCGTGAACCTACTACAGCTCAGCTTACCCACAACTTCATTCCTGCACTCCTGTGCCAAGAACTGCCATCAAGCTGGCAAGGAGGTATGGAGTTCCTGCAGCAGCTGGGTCCCATGAAGCAGGGGATGTTATTTCCACTGCAGTTTGGCCTTTACAGGGACAAAGGCAGGGCTATTTGGATCTGCCCTTTTGCCATTCACATATGCAGTGATAATTTACATGCACATCCAATAATAACAGAACAATTGCCAGACAGACAAATTAAAAAGTCATTGTCATGTAATCAGTATCCCTCCCACTAACACTGACCATCACTTCTACTCTAAATAGACATAGAAGCCACTCAGAATTCTAGTTTGCTTTTTGGGTAATGACCAAAACTTGATGTCCTGGTGCTAGGTTGCATTTTCTGACCTATTAAAATATGTGTCTCCCACTAGCGTTCCTCTTTTGTGTAACAAATCTATTCCTGCATCTTGTTTCAGAGACCACACGGAGAAAACCACACCATCAGCACAAGACAGCACGAGATTAAAAATACTTGGTACACTTAGTGACATAGAGAACATTGGCTATGATGTACTGCTTCAAGATTTGTTTCTGGAGTTAAAGGTAACCTGTGTGTATTACATGAATAAATACCAAGCATATAGGGATGTAATTGTATCATATGAAATTTTCCTGTAGAGGAAAAGTCTAATATGTTACTGATTTGATTTGGGACACAAAAGTAGGCTCAACATAATTTTCCCAGAATTCTTCTTTTTTGCGGGGGGGGGGGGGGGGGGGGGGGGAAANGTTCCAGGGTTTATACTGCACATCGTAGTATCTGATCACATTACTTCGCTGAGGTCATCATCATGCTGTCTTTATCAAAGCAATGAATATACACTTCAGGTTGATTGATTTAACTGAATGGGAAGTTTACAGTCTAAAGAAAAATCTGATCTTTTCTCATCTATTAGAGAGGGGCCCCAAGCCAAACCCCACAACCTATCACACCCAAACTTGGGAAAAGATCAGAGCCAGATCTGAACTTTAAGTCTCAGCCCCCACCTTCATTATTTAAAACTCAATTGGTTCCCATTGTTTTAGTCCTCAATTAGGGTGACCAGATGTCCCGATTTTTATAGGGACAGTCCCGATCTTTGGGTCTTTTTCTTATATAGGCTCCTAAACCCCCGCCCCCATCCCCTGTCCCGATTTTTCACACTTGTTGTCTGGTCACCCTATCCTCAATCCTGAAAACAAATGTAACTTAACGTGCATAAGTAGTCCCATTGAACTAACTCCTCACATGTGCAACATTACTTACATACGCAGGTGTCTGCAGCAGCAGGGCCTTTGCCTGTAAATTCCTGGGGATAGAATACATATCTAAAGATGATTTGTGAAGCATTTAAAATTGGGCTCATTCACTTTTTTTGGCTTCTTCTGGGCTTTTCCTTTCTTTGAAATAAAAGGCTTTTCTCCACTTCTTGTTTCTAATTAAAGAAACATCAGGATTGTCAAATCTGATCTTCCCTGCTTTTCCTCGAGGACCTCTTGGGAGGTCTCAGATGTTCATTGTGAACTCAAACCTTAACTGAGAGGACCAAGGGGATGGACTCTTAAGGAAGACAACCTCGCTCCAGTGTCATTATTGGGGTTGTGTGTTGTGTGGCTTTTTTTTTGTTGTTGTTTTTTGTAAATATCTATTTAACTTCCAACAAAAGACAATCTCTGATTAAAATCTCTTCCCTCAACTTTCATTCCCTTGGAACTCGATGTCATCAGTCCTTGTCAGTCACCATAGAGTAGAGAAAACATGAAATACTAATTTAAGAAATGGAAACAGAAAGATCGTTTTTAATTTAAACCTTTCAGGGCCTCTATCCTGTTCATCAGAAGGAAGCAAAGAAGGGCACAACCCCCATTCACCTCTTCTCCTTTAGCAGGCCATCTTTAATTTCTCTGTACAGCACCATGCACACCTCTTGTATAAGATGTTAATCTCTATGTACATATTTGCATTTAGACTTTGCTTTGTAGAAGCTGAACAGCATGTTCTTTCCTCAGCCTATTTTTAGAAAGTTCACACAAAGTAAATGGCTTTCGTGCAGTGAAACGATGGATGAAATCATTCATGCCACCAGCAACCACCTTTCAGAATTCAAGACTCTCCGCGACCCCTTTTACCAGGTAAGGTCAAAGGGAGACATTGAAAGAATTCTAGGGAATCCAAGCTTGGCTTGTCAGCTAGGGACCATTCTGACGCTCAGCTATATGCACCCACCTCAGTTTGGCAAGGGGACTGGGTGTGCATGTTGGCAAGTGCCAGCTTAACCCCATTTAAACTGGTGAGTTTTCACAATTGCAAATCCCATTCCAAAGGAGGGGTTTCCATTACTGTGCAGATTACCTAAATCATCCCAATGGCCAGCATCAACTCCTATCCATCAAAGCCAGATTCACGTAGCTCCTTCTGACCCTGGTTTCTTCAGCATGATGGCCAAACACATTAGAGAGGCTTCAATGTTCAGGCAGCTTTTCAGAATAAGGCCTTGTCTACACCAAGGATCTGGGCTGTTGGTCCTCCAGCCCCAGCATGGCTGCACATGTGCAAATTAGTTTATAGTGGGTTTGATAAGCCTATTTGCAGGGGTGGTTGCAACGGGAGCCAATCCCAAGAACAGGCCACGTCTAGATGTTGTGATTTGCAGTGCAAGCTTCTATCCTCAGCCACATCCAAGGCGATTTTAAATGTCCAAGTCCATATTTCTTGTGGTTATACAGCAAGCCTCAAACAGACAATGTACAGTCCCCATGTAAGAATTCTGTTTCCTGCTTTTGTCTCTCTAATAATCTGAACAAATTCTATAATATATGTAATCAAATAGGGGACCAGGAGGCGCTGAGGCAGATTCCTGTTTCCCTGCGATATTTGTACCTCTCGTGCATCACTCGTTCCCAATAGGAAATCCCCATTCTGGGAAAGAGCCAATTCCCAGACATCATTTGCTTTCCTTACAAGGGGCTGGGAGGGTTCGTGCACTGGGTAGAACAGGACTCCAGATCAGCCAGTAATAAGGAGATGAGCGAGTACTTCAGAACTAATGAGAATCCAGCATGGCTGTCCAGGTGTAACTGAGGGCAGGAATTTGGCACACTGTGTTTTAGCATTGGGACCATCGATCCACATGTACAAACAGGGGCTTAATGCTATTCAAAGGTGTCCCAAACAAAGATTCGAAACAGACCCCCACCCTTTCCCTGAGCTCACCTATGCTAGCCCAGGCCATCCTCTCGTCCCCTGGTGAATGTCCCCTCCATTCCCTCTTTCCTCCCCTAACTCACCCAGCTCCAAGACTGCTCTTGCTATGTTCCCTGATGGCTGGCCTTGGAAAGAGGCTGCACATCTGCGAGTCCTCTGGGTGAGTGGGCAGGAGCTGTTACCTTCTCTAGGTATTCACCTCCTGCATCAGCTCCACCAGGGGCAACTATGGAACTTGGGGCTGGGAGCAACTGAAAAGAAATTGCCCAAGGTTGTCCTCTCTGTGACAGCAGTGGAAGCAAGTCTGTTAGCGGTGGGGGAGGACCGTCCCTCTGTTGCTACTCTTTGGAACTATCTGAGGCTCTGCCCATTCCCTGCCCGTTCCTCCTGTCAAGTCAAAGGCGAGTACTTGGAGCCTCATTGTAACTCCACATCTTCCCCAATTGCAGGGCTCACCCCCTGTCCCCCCACCCCTCACCACCACTGGACTTGGATACACAGTAGGAGGGGGCTATGGGGCCCTGTACGTAAGTGCCATTGAGATAAGTGGCAACTCTATGCCAGACATCTGGCATAATCTGTAGCCGTCACAGTGGGTTCCACGCATATGATCCTACTGAATTAGCTCCCATTTCCCCTCCCCAACAGGGCATTATGGAGAAGATTCATGGTCACTTGGTGAGAGAATACATTGTGAGGCTAATGAAGAAGAAAGTCAGTTTGAAAACCCCAGAACTACAGCAAAACTTGACAAATCTCATTTCAGCTCACGCCTCCCACTTGCAAAGCTTCTGCAAAGAGAAGGTTAGTGATGGCTCACCATGTCCACCTTAGAACTTAGTCCTATGAACTTCTGAAAGGAGTTTTCTTCAGCCTCTAGCATTAATTCTTCAAATGCTATTTAGTTTTTTCAAGTGGATGTTATACGGAAGGGGAGTTTTCCGAGGTTAGGGGCAGTTAAAGTTAGAATATATGCCCGGGGACTGAAGGTTACACAGTTTACAAGTCTAACACCCTAGTAGCAGCAAATGGGCTGCCAAGTACGATGTTGATTTCCCACTTCCTCCTGATTACATGCTATTGGTTCCTTTCCTGTTATGCTCAGTTTACACAGATTTAAGTTTCTTTATCTAATAGTTATCTATTGTATATAAAGGTGCTGCAGTTCTATGGCATAAATACATGCACTGGATATGTTTTGCATGCAACTTGCCCCTTGATTTCCCTGGACTCTGCTGCTTTTAGTCTAGGCTGGGTCTGGAAATGCCAGTTTTTGTTTTTAGAACAGTGTTTTGGTCAAGAGAATTAATGATCAACTCACACTTGTTTAATCTCAATCCTATCCCTCCTTTCATGGCTCTGTACTGAACTGCAGTGAACCCAGTTGGCAGGGGGGATAGTGACTATGAAAAGCAGGTGGTGTGGGAGGGAGGCCAGGACTCATCATAAGTAGGGTTTCCAGCAGCTGGAAAGCAGGTCTGCTTGGGCTTTTTTCCAGGGGAATAAAGGAAGGGGTTTAGCAGGTAGTAGAGAAGTCAAAGATCTGGCACACATCCACAGATGCAACCTGCATCTGCCATGTAGGTTAGGTCACTGCAAATATCCAGGGGTAACAAGCAAATTAAGTAGCTGAGAAGAAAATCATATTGCGGAGTAGCAGGTAGACCAGTGGCTAGGGAAGAGTGAACTGTGTACAGCTTAGAGCACGTAAGAGGTTTTTAAACAAATGTCCAGCTAAATAAGTTTTTCAAAGTTTGGGCAAGGCTAAATCCAGTTTAGAACAATGTCTCTGGAAACTATAGGGCATCATTTCTAATCGCTGTTTGGTTCCTTCCTTCGTGGCGAACCCAATTGTGTCAGAAACTGGCTTAGCTGGAATCATATTTAAACAGCCTTCCTTGATTATGTCCCCACCCCATGCAGACCAGGTTTTGTAATCCCAATGGACCTGTATTAGACTGTTTACTCTGGTTACTTTTTTCTGATAGGGGTCCAAGGCCACGTGGTTGGATTCTGCACTCCCAAAACTGGCTGAAATAATCAGACTTCAGGATTCAAATGGCATTAAAATAGAAGTTGCTACACTTGCTAATACATACCCAGATATCAGGTAAGAGGTACTGAAAAATATTTGTGAACATTAATAGGAATGTCCACAGTAGTTCCATGAAGATACTTGAGTATTAGATGAAAAGCAGCTAGTTTGAGCATCAGCTTTTCTAGATCAGGTTCAAGCACTTCAAGGCCTGCTACAAAGAGAGCAGAGAGTTCATCATCCATGCCAAGTGCCTAGGAACACTGCTGCATGTTGGGTAACAACTCCCCTTTTAGCAAGGTACAGTTCAGAGATCTTGATAGGAGGTATATTTTTTTCCCCTAAATGTTCCTGACCTCTTTTCCAAAGTACATACAGATCCAAGTTCCATAATTCAGCTGTGCCACCACTGATTTTTATAGCTCAGATTAGGTGTCCTTCACTCCACCCCCCCAACATGTAATTTTTTGTGACCATTTGGCTGGTGACCCATCAGCTAAAATAAGTTGTGTTAAGCAAGACACCATCTAGAATCTACACATTCTGAGCCAGGTATCAGGGGGTAGCCATGTTAGTCTGTATCCACAAAAACAACAAGGAGTCCGGTGGCACCTTAAAGACTAAAAGATTTATTTGGGCATATCTGAAGAAGTGGGTTTTTTACCCACGAAAGCGTATGCCCAAATAAATCTGTTAGTCTTTAAGGTGCCACCGGACTCCTTGTTGATTCTGAGACATATTTCTCCTCTTCATGTCAACTGAGGGCAGGGAAAATAGTGCAGTGGTCAGGGTGCTAGCCTGGGACTTGGGAGACCTGGATTATATTCCCTGCTCTGCCACAGACTTTCTGTGTAACCTTGGGCAAGTCACTTAGCCTCTCCATGTCTCAGTTGCGATCTACAGAATTGAGATTGAATTATTTGTATTACCGTAGTGCTTAGAAGTCTCAGTCCTGGAGCAGAACTGCATTCTGCTAGGTGCTGTATAAACACAGAACAAAAAGCACTTCCCCTACCACACAGGGGTGTTGTGAGGTTAAGGACATTAAAGACCTTTAGGTGCTCAGATGATGGGGCCACATAAGAACCCTAGATACATACATAGAGTGGCACTAACATTGGATCTTTTCTGTTCACTAGCAAAAAGCACCTTGCTGCCATCTTGTACATCAAGGGAAACTTGCCGAACAGTGAAGTAAGAAGCATCCTGAGCATCCTGGATGTCAGCACAAAGTCGTCCACTTCCTGTGAATCCCTGTTCTCAGCTATAAAGATTTCCTAGGCTTGATCCCTGCACCCAGCACTCGTACTGTATGCGACTATTTGCTAAGCTAGTAAAAGTCACAGCATGGGGCCAGGTTCAGCAAGCCTCACACATGGGCCATGCAGCTAACCGGTGCAGCAGCATTTCTCTACTGAAGTCCTTTTTTTGGCATTGTAAGACTGACTCCCCTGTGGGAAGAGATTTGCTCTGTGCTTAGCTACGAAGGGATGGAATCTGATGGAAGGGTTTGTGGCCTAGTTCTCTGAACAGCAAACAGAGCTCTCAAATCAGACACTGACTCCCTCTAAGGTCTCCGGCAATCCCACTATGCCTCAGTTTCCCCCTGGGTACAATATTAGTACTCCACTTACTTCCCAGAGGCGTTGCAGGTATTACCTAGCTAACTAATTAGTTAGCTAAGAGCTATAAAGCATGGCTTGTCCTCTATGGAGGAAGAGGCTCTTTGCTAAGCTTTTTTTTTGGGGGGGGGGAATTAAATGTAAAGTGATTGGAAAAAAATAATTTCGGAGCATGCTCAGTAGACATCTGCTAGGTTTTCTTTTTAATCAGAGGCTAAGAAGCTGCATTTTCTATTAGATCAATAAGATGTGGTGAAGGGGTCAGGACTGGCTTGCAGGAACAGTTTGGATAAGGAAAGTTTTAAAGGGTCTCATTGAAGGTTGTGACTGCATGCGTTTCAAAAAGTGAAATTGCCTTATCATGGACAAGAGAAAAGTCAGCACAGAAAGCTACCGATCTTGGAACTTCAGGAACTTTCTGCATTTTGTAAAATCCACATTTTAATTTAAAAAAAATCTAATTTCTGCACTTTACTTTTGTGAGGCTACAGCCAGCACAGTGTAAACTGATGGGCTGTTGCCCAGCTAAGCAAGCCTTGCAGAAAGCATTCCCTAGCCACACCATAGCAGTCAGCCAGAGGTGGGAATTTACCACTCCTATACCCCATTCGCCTCCATGAGGTGTGAATTTCTAAGCCTGCTTGGCAAATTAGGATCCAGTCCTGCAAGTGCTCTGCACACAGAGCTCCCATCAGAGTTCCGTGTAGGATTGGGATTTTAAGTACTCACATTTCTGACGTCCTCCTGTTTATATTCAGTAGTTTCCAGTGCTATAGATTAAGGGTTTCTATAGCTAATTATACATTGCAATAGCTGTTGTAGCCTAAGGCCCCAATTCAGCAAAGTACTTCCCTTGCCTACATCCACAACATTCAGCAAAGCATGCGTTTCAGTTCTATTGCTTTCAATGGGATTTGAACACGTGCTTTAAGTGTTTGGGGGCCTAACTGCATAAATGCAACACACGTTTTGTGTTATCTTTTTGTATAAAATCTCTCTTAGTTGCCCTCTATCCTGCTGTTGTTGGTCTAGACTAGGGTTGGAAATACTAATCTTGGGTATGTTTTGAAAGCAAGTTTGTTTTCAAGACCTAATCTTTTAGCCAGAGAATTAATTACCAAAATATCCAATTTGTTGAATCCAAGACCTTTACCCTCTGTATGAAACTGTAGAAAGCTCATCTGCAAGGAGTAGGATGACCAGATGTCCTGATTTTATAGGGACAGTCCTGATTTTGGGGTCTCTTATATAGGCTCCTATTACCCCCACCCCCTGTCCTGATTTTTCACACTTGCTGTCTGGTNCGATTTTGGGGTCTCTTATATAGGCTCCTATTACCCCCACCCCCGTCCTAATTTTTCACACTTGCTGTCTGGTCACCCTAGCAAGGAGGATAAATAATGACTATGGAAACTGTGAAATGGTAGTTGCAGACAAAGCATATTGGCATTAACGTCACTATAAAACCACTTTAAATGTGACCACATCTTGTGTATACTGCATGTAAGCTTCTGCTTTCTAACCCTGAGGTTGTATTTCCACAGGTACTTGTAGGTCATTGGTGTATTTTAGAATCCAATTTTATTTTCTATAATTAGTTATCATTGTATGCAATATTTATATTTAAACAGTATTAAAATTATGCTGGAAATGTAGCTGACTTACCTCTGGTTGTGTGTATGTACCATATGCATGGGTAACCCTATGGTATTCCTTCAGAGATGATTCCCTTAGTATTTGCACCCTGATGAATGTTAGGGTAGGGTTGCCAACTTTCTAATTGCAGAAAATCCCTTCCCTTCTCAGAGACCCTGCCCCCCACTTACTCAATCCCTGCTTCCTCTGTCGCTCGCTTTCCCCCAGCCTCACGCACTTGCTCATTTTCACCAGGCTGGGGCAGGGGTGTGGGCTCTGGCTGGGGGTGCAGGCTCTGGGGTGAGGCCAGGGAAGAGGGATTTGGAGTGCATGAGGGGGCTCAGGGCTGGGGTAGGGGCATGGGAGGGGGTGCAGGTTCTGGGCAGCACTGACCTCAGGTGGCCCCAGCATTTCCCGGGGATGGAGGAAGTACACGTGGCTCCCGAGAAGCAGTGGCATGTCGCTCCAGCTCCTACGCAGATGGACGGCCAGGGAGGCTCTGTGCGCTGCCCCCGCCCGCAGGCACCACCCCAAGCACTGGCTCCGCAGCTCCCATTGGCCATGGCGTTCCTGGCCAATGGGAGCTGTGGAGCTGGCAGTTGGGGCAGGGCAGGGGCAGTGCACAGAGCCCCCTCACCACCCCTCTGCCTAGGAGCCGGAGGGACATGCTGGCCACTTCCTGGGAGCCATGCGGAGCTGGGCACAGAGCCTGCCTTCCCCACTCAGGGTGGCCAACCAGACTTAGCAGCTCTGTCAGCTGTGCTGCTGACTGGAGTTGCCAGCATTCCTTTTCGACCAGGCATTCCGGACGCCTGGCAACCCTATGTTAGAGTCCAGTGCCTAGTACACTGAGGGTACTACTGGAATACAAATAAAGAGAAGCTGGTACTGCAGGGCCACATGCTACATGTGTGTATTGTTAGTGCATACTCTACCTTATTCATTTGATACTGTAGCCTGGCTTCCTATGGTCTTGGGAGCAGGAATTGTCATTTCCTATATGTTTGTGTAGCACCTAGCACAGTGGTGCCCAGCCTAGGTGTAACTGAACTATAAACATTGAATAATAAAGACAGATCAGTATATTTTTTGAGGACACATTTGTGACAGGTTGGACCCCCTTAGGATGCCACCTGATGTGCTGAGATACCACTGAGCCTGCCTCTTATACCAGCTTGGGCACCCTTTTTACCTATCTTGCTGAGCTAGGCTATTAAGCCTCCTCCAGCAAACACACAGGCAGGGCCACACCCAACTGCAGAATGAAACAGAGACATAGTTCTGGGAAGGCTCATCTTAAGGGACTTGCCCCAGCACTCAGGTGTCCACCTCCCTGGGAGTGCAGACCCAAAGATATATTATGAAATCTGCCTCCTCCCTCAATGTGGAGGAAGGTATGCACAACTTCTCACCCCCCCTCCCCCGCTAGACATTACAGAAAATGTAAACTTTATGTATCCAGTCAAATGTAAACATTACAGAAATGTAAACTTCTCACCCCCCCCCTCCCCCAGAGATGGCAGTCACATACCTGACTGATCCTAAAGGACTAAACACCATGGGTCAGTCAGGCTCTCAGTAACAGACACAATTCCAATTGAAACCGATGGGAATTATACCCATTTTAACAACAAGCATCAGGTCCCAGAGAGCACGACCAACCATTACTGAATGTTGTCAACATGGCTGAAAAGGCAACACCATAAAACATTTCAAATGCTGTGAGTTTTGTGGGCAGCCAGGACTGTCACCCCCTGCCTCCAGTATGAGGGAGTCTTGCCTGGGCCTGGATGGGCGTCAGCTACTCAAGCACTCTCCTCTGGGCTATGCCATCCCTGTCTTCACCTTGCAGGTTAACAATAGATTCCCCCCCCCCCCATCCCTGAGTCCCTTTGAATCATTCCCCTGTGAACTCCAGCCCCTGACACTGGCTACTCACAGAAATACCAGCTCCTCCACACCCAAAGGTGCAGTTTACCCCAGTTTACAGTTTTATCTTAAACCACTACTCCTGTAAACCACACAGCACTTATAATCAAACCAAAGTAGGTTTATTTAAGACAGCATAAAGATTTAACTAGAATTGAGAGTAAGTCATGGAAACAAATGGTTACAATACAAGATGAAAATCACAGAATGTGAATCTGGATCTACACTTATCAATGGTTCCCTTTCCTAACTCATAAAGTAGGGTGTTCCCCTCCTCCCCCAAAGTTCAGGTTGTTGCAAAGTTGGCTGGTTTCCCAAGAAGCAGGATCCAAATATTCATGAAACACCACCCCTCCACAAGGGGGTTTCTCAGTGAAGAGTGCTTCGCCCACCTCTGCGTTATACTGAAAACAGCCTTTTGTTTCTATTCAGACAGGGCGAACCCTTGTCTTACTGTAAAGTTCCTTTTTTTAGCTTCAGGGGGTTTTGGTTGTTTGCATTTGCCTCTGATGGTCTCCCATTGAAAATCCTAGTACTGTGCAAGGCGAAACATTGAGCCTTGCACTGCATCACCAACCATCTCAGGGTGATAACTCCAACCCTGCTGGAATGGACCATCACTGAGACACATTATCCCTGGTGACTATTTTTATTCCAAGTGCATAAAGCATACTTTCAATATAAAATACATTATTCCTTAAATATTACCTGTACATACGTTCACAATGATTACAAATCTTGACAAGTTATGAACTTTCTGTAGATACCTTGCATATTACTCTTTATGCATAAAATATCCTGTAAGGTGTATTTGGCGTAATGAGTTTATCAGGTCTGAGGTGAGAGTTGATTGCAACTCAGTGTATCTACATCTCTTTACATACTTACAAATCAAAATCTGGATGCAGTACTGACTTTTTAACATTCAAGCATGAATGCTCATAGCATCTATTAGCCATTATATGAAAGTTTATACCCCACTTAGCCAAAGAATGTTTTACTTGATGTAAACAATTTTTTGCAGTGCTTGATGCTGTCCAAATTTTGATTTATAGCTCTGTTAGTAACTAGAGAAACATCATGTAAATTGTTATGTTGGCCTTAAAAATAAACATTCCACTTAAATAAATGCTTGAAGGAAAATAGCAAATCTAAATATCTGAGGGGAAGGAACAAATGATCTCTCACAAACATTTCATATGGCATGACCCCTTATAAAATCTTCATTTTCAGCTTCAGTGAGCCCAGGAACAAAAAAGTCTTTTAATCTTATTGTCTGACCTGGCACTCATAATGGCATTATTTATATGTAGCATACTTCATACACATTTTCAAGGCACACTTATGAGGATGCATGAATGGCTTGATTAGATATTAACACAAATAAACCAGTGCTCCTATAAGCTAAATAAAATCAACTTCTGTCGTCAGTAACGTGGCTTGTTTAGTTACCATAGGACGTCTATTGATATTGGCATCTACCCGCACTTGGACATTATCAGTTGATCATTAAGATCAGATAAAGTAGCATTTCTCTTCTGAAAAACTGACGGAGGGAGTATGTTCCTTGACTCATGGCATTGTATTCCCATGCCACAGATTCTGCTAAGGCAGAGGGAAGAAATGAAAAACCATGCTTAAGAAGGAGTGGGCTGGGGAGAACTCAACCTTTGTGGAAGTAGGGGCAGGCACTGGGAGACATCCAAGGGAAAAGAAACTTGGAGCAGATTAAATGCCAGTTTTATTATTTTACATTGTTAACAGTATTTACAATGACTTCTTGTTAAAAAGCATAAATCATATACGAGGAGGGCAGCACTGCCTGTTCTCTGGAGCTGCTAAGTAGTGAGATCTAAACACCAACCTTCATCCAGAGCCTAATACATTCCTCACTAGATCCTACTGAACATGGGACATGCAGAAACATTTTAAAAAATACAACAGCTCAATTCAACAGGCCGCTATCAAGCAATGCTCACATTAAAATCAATGGGAGTTCTGCTTAAATAAAGATCATTGACTCTGGCCCCCAACTGGTTCCTGACTCTTAGAAATTCTCTCCAATACCAAGGAAAGTCAGCAAGGTCTCTGGAGCTGCTGCCAAATCTAAGAAGTTTGTGATGAAATTAAAGATTGTGTGTTTGAGATTTCTGGGCAGCTGAGGAATGAGTTGTTAAAGCATGTTTCTGATGAGAAGGCATAAAAAATAAAGAATGCTTTGTCGGATCTAGTCAAGGCACTTATGGGCTCTGGAGCCTAGAAATAAGGGTTAGAATCCAGAACGTTTGAATTCTTCCATCACCAGACTGGACTGCTTTGCCAAGCTTCCTTATTACTTGGTAGGATTCTCTCTTGCCAGATTTAAGTTTATATGATTTGTTCAGATATAACCCTAAGTTTACTACCAGGCAAATTGGTTGAAACTTAGTAAAGAACAGAATTATCAGATACCTAGATAAACATGATATGTTGGAGAAGCATCAACATGGCTTTTGTAAAGGGAAATCATGCCTCACCAATCTACTATAATTCTTTGAAGGTGTCAACAAGCCGTGGCCAGGAGTGACCCAGTTGATATCGTGTACTTGACTTTCAGGAAGCCTTCCACAAGGTCCCTCACCAAAGGCACTTAAGCAAAGTAAGCAGTCATGGGATAAAAGGAAAGGTCCTCTCATGGATCAGTAACTGGTTAAAAGATAGGATAGAAATAAATGGTCTGGTTAAAAGACAGGATAGAAATAAATGGTCATTTTCCAGAATGGAGTGAGGTTAAATAGTGGGGGGAGTCCCGCAATGATCTGCACTGGGACCAGCGCTGTTCAACATGTTTATAAATGACCTGGAAAAGGGGACAAACTGTGAAGTGACAAAGTTTGCAGACTACGCTAAATTACTCAAGATAGTGAAGTCCAAAGCTGACTACAAAGACATATAAAGGGACCTCACAAAACTGGGTGACTGGGCAACAAAATGGTAGATGAAATTTAATGTTGATAAGTGCAAAATAATGCACATTGGAAAACATAATCCCAACTATACATACATACTGATGGGGTCTAAGTCAGCTGTTACCACTCAAAGATCTTGGAGTCATAGTGGATAGTTCTCTGAAAAGGAGCAGTCATAAAAGCTAACAGAATGTCAGGAACCATTAGGAAAGGGATAGATAAGACAGAAAATATCATAATGCTGCTATATAAATCCTTGGTATGCCCACATCTTGAATACTGCATGCATTTCTGTTCACCCCATCTAAAAAAAGATATATTAGAATTGGAAAAGGTACAGAAAAGGGCAAGAAAAATGATTAAGGGTATAGAACTGCTTCCATATGAGGAGAGATTAAAAAGACTGGGACTTTTCAGCTTGAAAAAGAGTCGACTAAGGGGGGGATATGATAGCAGTCTATAAAGCATGAATGGTGGGGAGAAAGTGACTAAGGAAGTGCTATTTACCTTTTCAAATAACACAAGAACCAGAGGTCACCCGATGAAATTAATAGGCAGCAGGATTAAAACAAACAAAAGGAAGTACTTCTTCATACAACACCCAGTCAACCTGTGGAACTTGTTGCCAGGGGATGTTGTAAAGGCCAAAAGTATTACTCGGTTCAAAAAAGAACTAGATAAGTTCATGGAAGGTCAGTCCATCAATGGCTATTAGCTAAAATGATCAGGGATGCAACTCCATGCTCTGCGTTTCCCTGGCTTCTGACTGCCAGAAGCTGGGAGTGGACGACGGGATGGATCACTCAATAAGTGCTCTGTTCTGTTCATTCCCTCTGAAGCATCTAGCACCAGCCATTGTCAGAAGACAGGATCCTGGGCTAGATGGACCATTGGTCTGACCCACTATGGCCTTTCTTGTGTTCTAAAATTAAAAAATGAGTGTAACACTGGCAAACAAGATGCCCGCTCATGCCAAGCTCCCCACGTCTCACTTGCATACTGAATAACACATAGCTGGAATCAGTCTGGTTCACCTGTGTGTTAGTACTGTCAAAATAGGTAGAGTTATAAAAATGTGTTTAGTGTTTAGATTGTATTGAATGTTTGTAAATTGCTGCATGCATTACTCTCACTTATAACATCTGTAAACCATATTGTAAGGTAATATTTGAGCACTTGTATTGTAAGCTTCTGTAACTGTGTAAGTCACCAGACAAGAGAGAAGCATTAACTAGTGTGAAATACTAGACTCCAACAGAAGGTGTTATATCCTGCCTGACAATAAAGGCCCATCGACACCAGATGAGCTATTGTGGAACATCAGGGAACAAAAGACTGCCAATTGCTTCTCTTCCCCCCTGCCCCATGCAACTGAATTCCTCCCAACAGCTGAATTTGCAACTCAAAGCAGAAGGGGGGAAGGAATAAAAAGCCCTAACAGGGAGGAAATGTATCTCTAGAAGGTGATAATAATAAGGTGGTAAGTAACAGTCAACATGGATTTGTCAAGAAGAAATGTCAAACCAAATAGCTTTCTTTGACAAGGTAACAAGCCTTGTGGATGGGAGGAGTGGTAGATGTGGTATATCTTGATTTTAGTAAGGTTTTTGATACTGTCTCGCATGACCTTCTCATAAACCAACTGGGAAATACAGCCTACATGGAGCTACTATAAGGTGGGTGCATAACTAGTTGGAAAAACACTCCCAGAAAGCAGTTATCAGTGGTTCACAGTCAAGCTGGAAGGGCATATCAAGTGGGGTCCCGCAGGGATCAGTTCTGGGTCTGGTTCTGTTCAACATCTTCATCAATGATTTAGATAATGGCAGAGAGAGTACACTTATAAAGTTTGAGGACCACATCAAGCTGGGAGGGGTTGCAAGTTCTTTGGAGGATAGGATTAAAATTCAAATGATCTGGACAAAGTGGAGAAATAGTCTGAAGTAAATAGGATTAAATTAAATAAGGACAAATGCAACATACCCTGCTTAGGAAGGAACAATCAGTTGCACACATACAAAATGGGAAATGACTGCTTAGGAAGTAGTACTGCGGAAAGGGATCTGGGGATCATAGTGGACCACAAGCTAAATATGAGTCAACAGTGTAACACTATTGCAAAAAAAAAAAAAGCACAAACATCATACTGTATTATCAGGAGCGTTGTAAGCAAGACACAAGAAGTAATTTTTCCACTCTACTACATGCTGATAAGGCCTTACCTTATATTGAGTATTGTGTCCAGTTCTGGGCGCCACATTTCAGGAAGGATGTGGACAGATTGAGAAAGCATGACCTATGAGGAAAGATTGAAAAAATTGTGTTTGTTTAGTCTGGAGAAGAGAAGACAGAGGGGACATGCTAACAGTTTTCAAGTACATAAAAGGTTGTTACAAGGAGGAGGGTGAAAAATTGTTCTCGTTAACCTCTGAGGATAGGACAAGAAGCAATAGGCTTAAATTGCAGTAAGGGAAGTTTAGGTTGGGCGTTAGGAAAAACTTCCTAACTCTCAAGGTGGTTAAGGACTGGAATAAATTGCCTGTCATTGGAGGTTTTTAAAAGGAGGTTAGATAAACACCTGTCAGGGATGGTCTAATACTTAGCCCTGCCTTGAGTGCCGGGGACTGGACTAGAAGACCTCTCAGGGTCCCTTCCAGTCCTACACTTCTATGATTCTATGCTGCTTGGATTCTCAAGGGCAAGGTTTTCTAGGTAAAAGCAAGAGATCCCCAATGTTTGGCCTGGGTTATCTCTAAAGGACATATAGAGCTTGCTTGTTATAGAAGCTTTTATTACCTTTTGAAGCTTAAGACTGGAACTCATTTTTGTGTGTATATATATATATATTTATATATATGTTTACGTGCTTTAACCTTGTAAAAAACTCTCTTATTTTGTTTCCTTGATAATAAATCTTTAGATAGACAATCCTATAATAAACTACAGGTGTTATCTTAGGTGTGAAATCTAAAGTGCAATTGACCTGGGGTGAGTGACAGGTCCTTTGGGACTGGGAGTAACCTGAATATTGCTGTGATCTTTGGTGTAATGGACCATCTGCCACAAAGGTAAGCTCACCTGGGTGACAAGACAGATCAGAGTACCCAATGGGACTGTCTGTGACTCCATGTTTCGGCTGTTATAGTGTCTGAGGAGTTACACTTGATAATCGGCTGGTGAAATCTAGGTATAGAACTCCCAGCCAGTTTGGGGGTTTGTGACCTGTTTCCCAACAGTCTGCACGGAGGCTGGCACCCACACTCTTGAGCCACGGTAGCACAGCTTGACAATGAGCATGCCTGGACACAAGCTCCTGGTGTCCTGACATTAGGCCTTTCTGTATTCAAAGGTACACCAGTTTAACATTAAATCAAGTTAGAAACCAATCTAGTTAAAACGATGCAAAGCTATAGGTGGACACTCATAATTCGATCTAAATCTGGTTTGTCAGTTTAATTCAGTTCCATATCAAGTTAAACTAAACCCAGCTAAACCAGACAATCAAATTAAGAGTGTCCACACAGGGTTGGCATCATTTTAACTGCATCGGTTTAAAATGTCACCTTTAGTTAACCGGTCCAGGCTGCAATATAGACAAAGCCTAAGTGTTACAATCCACTAGAACAGCCACCCAGCAGCCTAGCAACACTCACACAATAAAGTAAATTAATCCAAATCAACCAATCAAAGCAGCTAATTAGTGCCAACAGCTACTGCATGGATATTTTTTGCTCCGATGACTGTGTACTAGGAAGTCTTCATGTCTTCTAGCTGCAGACAGACATAAGTTCAGTTAATGTAAACAAGACATTATAGCAGCATTTACGTGTCCCTCACTGTATTGCCTAGCTGCACTTTACATAATTTAGATTCACAGCAAACACTTCGCAAACTCGGAGCAAATGACCCCATGACCTCACAATGCTAAACAGAGATAAAGAAAATTTCAGGAGCAGACCAGATGCTAGAGATTCCAGATGTGGCAGATGGCAAAATCCTGATCAAAGTGGTGCCTCGGAACACGTTAGACAGAGGCTTTGGCGTGATGACTACATACATGGCTCGTAAAGAGGATATGGCCACACCCCCTATTATGGCACTTTTAAAATATTGACTATATCTCGTGTAGTTAGCTATAAGAGAAGTGTCAAAATAAGCAGCAGCTTAATCCATCGCCTTTGTGAATAATTTAGCACTGCAGCTTTTTGAACAAAGAACATTGCCCCCACCAAGTGAAGCAGTGATTCCACAAGTCTAAGAAAAGCTCTGAATCTCGCCAGCCACATTGCTATGGAGATGAGAATGCACCTGTAGAAATGTGTTAGAACAAATACAAATGCCAGTCTGATCACGTGTGTCATCTGGGAGGTTGATTTGAAGGCTGGGTAATTACACTGTTTAAGCAGATGAGCTCTAGAAATGTGAACATTCCTGCTAGTGTGTTACAGTCTCCCTGGGCTTTAGAAATTGGGTAACAACAAAAAGTCCTTCATTTTTTTGATCAGCCTGGAGATCTCCTCATTGTTCTTATGACCCAGCCTGTCAGCTCCTCCTCCACCCTCCACGTTCCTATGTATTACAGTAGGCCCTACGCACTGTAGACTCCTGTACTTTGACTTTTGAAGCTCTCCAGTTCCTTCAATGCCTCTCCTCTCACTAGTCACTACTCTGCTCTTTTTCTCACTCCTGTGTTGCTCTGCTACTCTGTCTTCAGCCAGACCCTTCGTGCTGATCATCCATCTCACCAAACCCCTTTTCTCTGCTCTTGATCCCGAGCAGTGTGGTCCCTGCCCCTGCTGCTGCTCTGGCACTCCAGTATCACCCACTCTTTTGTCTCACATGGCAAGCTCTCCAACACTTTCCCTCGTTCTCAGTTATCTGCCACCCTTTCAGCACGGGGAGTAGCTGATGTTTTCAGTCAAATCTCTCTGCTCAATAGCTCTAGTTTTCCTTGGTGCTCTTTGCCCTCTCTCTACCTTGTTGCGATTCCCTCTGAATCTTTTAATTGCTTCTAGTGCCTACCCATAGCAGCAATTATAATAAAATAATATTCTGGCCTTTGTCTCCCCCTGGATGTTTTTGAATCTCTTCTTCACTGGTAGTTCTGTAGTTCTTACCCCATGCGTTCCCTCTGACCTTCCCAGTGCACTCTTGAACCATTCCCCCATTCAGACAATGTACGTAATGCAGCAGAGCATGCAGCAAATGGTGTCCTAATATGCCATCTGCTTTAGGAGAAGGAATGAGCCACAAGCTCCGATAATATTTATCTAACTAGGACAGAGCATTCAGACAAGAATAACTCCTGCTGGAGACGGACATGTTATTCAATCTTCGACAAGTAAAAAGAGTGAACTTTGATCAAAAAAGCTGAGCTCTCCAAGTGCTCATTAATGTTGGAATGCCTGTGAGGGAAAGGAGATTAACTGGGAAAGGGAGGAGATGCTGTAACTCAAACCATCTGATAGAAAAAATATTGGTCCTGGAGTCTCTTAGAGTTGCCAGATCCTATCCCACAGGAACCAGCCCAACCCATAAACCCCACAGATGAGAATATTGAAGCTTGACAGCTCAGCCAAGTGCAAGAATACAAATGATTTTGTAAAGGCAGCTTCAATGTCCTATTTAATAGGGACCTATTTCTGCTAGATTCTGGTCACTCGGTTCCGTCATGATCCCACCTACTCACATACCTTCATTATTTTTCTGAACTATGCTGAGCGCAATAGGGTCCTCGTCCTTGGCTGAGATTTCTAGGCGTTACTGTAATACATAGGAACATAAGGCATAGGATGGGAAGGGACCTTCTGAGTCATTGAATCCAGTCCCCTGCTATCACAGGCAAACCTGTCACATCCCATTCATAAATGTAGCAATCTCCATCTTAGAATTAGTTAGATTGTTTGCCCCCCCCCCCCTCCTATTAGAAGGCTGTTCCACAATGTCACTGCTGTGATGGTTAAAAACCTAATTTCCAGTCTAAATTTACTCCTAGCCAGTTTATACCCATTTGTTCTTGTACTAGCTTAAGTAGCTCTTCCCTCTCCCTGATGTTTGACCCCCAATGTATTTATATAGAGCAAGCAGATCCCCTCTCAGCCTCCGTTTTGCTAGGCTAAACAAGCCAAGCTCTTTTAGTCTCCTCTCTTAAGATAGGCCCTCCATTGCTCTGCTCATCCTAGTAGCCCGGCTCTGCACCTGTTCCAGGTACAATTAATCTTTTCTTGAGCATGGGTGACCACAATTATACACAGTATTCCAGATGAGGTCTTACCAGTGACTTGCAGAATGGCATTATTAGTTTTCTACATCTACTGGAACTACCTCACCTGATACATCCTAGGACCGCATTTACCTTTTTCACAGCTGTATTTAATTGGCAGCTCAGACATTCTGTGATCAACGAATACATATAATGCAAGTACATAATTTGCAATCCTCGTCAGCCTCAAGTAAGTCTCCAGTGCTTTTTAAAGCTTCTGGTCCACTCTGAGCGTATGCTTCTAATTCCCACTTTTGTAATTTTAAGATTATTTACAAAGCTCAAAGGGAGGGAACTGAAATGTGGAAGATGAACAAGAGGAAGTGAAAGTGGAGGCCTAGCCCTAATGCTGCCCCTTTCCGTGCCTCTCTTTGGCATCTGAATTCCAGCCCAGCTTTGCCATTTCATCCCCAGCAAGCAGGGCTGTTATTGGCTGTATATTCGGACATCCAAACTTTACCAAACTGATGGTCACGTTGGCAACACGTCAGCAGCCTGAAGGCAGCCCCAAACTTGCATGAAGCAGAATAGGTTGAAATTGCCCTTAATTTAAATACCGATCTGCAGCCCACAGAGATGCCATTAATTAATGGCAGCTTCAGCCTATTCTGTTTCATGCAAATGCTCCATCTTGGAGACACATTCCATCTTGGATCCAGATCACAGACATTATTAGAGCAAGTCCATCCTCCAGCACATGTGGGCTATAGTTCCCAGTTAGGAGCGAGGCATGCTGGGAGCAGCTGTCTCCAAAGGCTGCACCTAATTAAAGGGCGAATGTCACTGTTTTTGACCCAGTTAATCATTTCCAAAGTTTTCAATATTTTCTCTCTACTCCTTTTCTAGCTCCTTCGCTGTCTGGTTCGAGCTGGGGGCTGCTGGTACTGCTCTAATGGGGCCCAGTTCATCATTGTCCTGTGGGTCCCCTTGCATAAAAGGGCTGTAAAGCAGGCATGACACCCCCCCCCCGCCCCCCCGACCTGAGGAATATCCCCAGCATAGGGAACCTCTGCACCACTTCCAAAGGAGCCCTTGGTTCACAGGGCATTCAGGGGAGGGCAAGAAAGTGGAAGGGGGAGATTGTTAGCAGGTAGGGACATGGCCAGGGTGGATCTGCATCCCTGTGGTTCTACAACCCGGCAATAGGAACCATTGTATCAGGGGAGCAAATTAGGGTAACCTTAGCAGCCACTGAGAGGGCAAAGCCATCCCTTGGCCGTGTCTACTCTGGGCAGCTCATAAACAGGGGAAGCACTCCCCCCATCCCAGTGACTTTCCTAGGCTTCACTGGGAACAGGAGCAAACTAGAAGTTAGCAAAACACTGTACGGCACTAGCAGCAAGCACAAAAAAAGCCTTAGCAGTAAGGCAGTATGAAAAACTGAGGAGTTGCCATAAAGAAACATGGCTACATAAACAGAGAATTCATCAAAGGAAGTGCAGCCGTCAAAGCACTCACAGTGTTTATAGCTATGCTCAAAAGCCTTTATGGGTATTTGTTTAACTGCTCAACTCAGGATCCCCTACTAATCTATTAAAATATCACAAGGGCTAAAGTGATATTGTGGAATGTATGAACCATACATTCCCATTTTGTTTGATTTGATCTCCTTATTAAAAACTCCCAAGGAGCTCAAATTGCTTTTATGCAGGAAACGCTTCTCCAGATGAGCACGTACAGCATGAAACCCACAGGAAATTGGTTAAGGAGAAACCCACAGCAAATTGGTTCTTGTTCTAGAAGCTGAAGCTCGTGGTTCCAACTAGAAAGCCAGATTTGGAAAGTACTGTAATTAAAGATGTTGGCCCCAGTTCTCAGTTCCATCATGACCCTCTTCTGCTGGGTATGCCTGCTACGGCCTGCAGAAAGGCCGGAGACATTTGCTGGCTATACGATTCGACAATGACGATCCATTTATGTATTAAAGAACAGAATTGGATAGATCTTTCCTGACGGTCATCGCCCTGAAGAGCTTGTCTGGATACCTGGGGTTGATGAATGGTCTGGAGTGCTTCCCCGTTGCTAATGTAGGCTAAACCATTTTAAATTCTATTCCTGCCAAAAATGTATTTATCATTTCTATGACTACAATGTGAACCTAGCTGATAATGGAGTAAACGCTCAGCAGAGCTTGGGATGATACAGATTCTTATCAATGTGCACTCTCTGTTGTCAGTGCACAAATGGGAAAGCATGTATTTATATGCTGTATGTTAACCAGTGAAGGAGCAAAGCTTCACTCTTGTTAAATCCTCCTTTCTAAATCAGACCGAAGCAAATTGTATGAGGCATCTGTTTTTCAAAGAGAATTTGCCAGTATACTAGCATGGTGGTAGAGCCTGGGAAGTAAAGAATACAGCTAGTAGATAGCATATGGCATGCAGCGCAATACTAGCTGCAAACTCTGAGAATGCTAGGCAGCAGTGCACCCTTTGGGTACCTTTTGGAATACTGCTAGAATATAAGCATAGGTGATGGAGGCACACAATCTGTTCACATATGTTACATGCTGAAGGACCAGTAGGATGGGAGTAATGTGGCTACACCATTATTAATCAGAAACGTACTGTGCCTCTTTTTGTTTTAAAAAGCAAGGCTTCCCTTTGGTAAGGCCCCACAGGTCTAGAACTCAGGCCTAAAATGCTACTTGGCAGTTGGCAGCTCCATACTGCCACCTAGCAACAGTTGTAACCAGCTCACGCACAGTGCCCACGACCCTCTGCAGACACAGACCATGGGAAGTTCCGCCACAAGGGGTCTGACAAGGAGCAAACTCATGGCTGCTGATTGACTCCCCACCCTATATAAAGCTAAGGGCATTCCAGGAAGTGTCCAGGCAACAGTGTGGATTTCCTGTAGCTGTCATGACCATTCCTTGCTCCTTAATTCCTGGCTTCGACCTCAGCTTGATTTGGAATTTGCCTTCTGACTCAGACACTGACCCTTAATATCGACCCTGGCCTGGAACCTGATTACACTTTACTCCATGCCTCAGGGTTGCTCCTGCTCCAACCCTTGGTCCTGACTGCCTGTGTTGGGATCCTGACACCTTTAAGCCTAACCAAACATTGTTGATTTTTGTGTGTGTGTTTGATTTTTGGAATGGCCAGTGAAGTGCACAGCTCCCCACAGAGAGAATCAGGACACAGAAATGGGGGTTCTGAAATGAGACTTTGGTAAAACAACTTTTTTTTCCCCCACAGGGCCAAGATGTTATGCCTCGTTGTGAAGTACTTCCACTCAGACTACACCCAGCACTGCACGTGAACCAGCCACTACAGACCTATTGTATTCTATACAGGTTCTCATACTGTGCGTATCACCTCAATGATATTATTACCTCAACACCAACCAGCAGATTCAGCTTGCACAGTTGCAAAGCACAACAGGACCAAGTTTAGACATTCCCAAACCCAGACAGGCAGACAATTAAGGTCCTCTTTCAGCAACCTGCAGGGAACCTTGAGGGAGGAGCACAGGTTGCAGGAGGGAAGAGTTTGAAGAAGGCACCAAGAAGCCAGTCTGTGTGCAAGTGGCTGGAATGCTAGCTGCAGTTACAGCACCTCGGTAAATAGTTCTCTTAACAAACAGTGTTAAGTTTTAGAAACATGGAGTCTTCATGTTAATACCCAACACATGGTACAAGAAAATGGCAGCAGTAGGCACTCTAGTGAGGCCCACACTAAGGAAGACTGTGATTTAGGACATTCTGGTACTTCTGGGAATGGTGTGGGCCCACCCCTGCCTGCATGACCTCACACGCACCATCATGTCACACAGGGGAAAGCATTTTGAAGAGCACACTGCTCCATCCCTGCTGGCATGACCTTAACCACACGATGCATGTGAGTTCAAGCTGGCAGGAATGGAGCAGCACATGCTTCAAAATGGTATCTCCCATCCAATACTGGACAAAACTATGTCCAGTTTTGTTTCAGTACCAGATGGGGAACAAACTGCCCCAAAAGAGGGCTGTCCAGTTCAAAAAAATCGGATGAGTGGTGTCCCTATTGTGATTAACAAGCAAACAAAGCAACACCTAGAAACAGAGCAAACAGGCAGCATGGAGGGACTCCAAACACAGGGCTTGCTGAATTTGCAGACAAAATACTTTGGACAAGCATGGAAGCAGGGGAAGCAATAATTGAGTCTGTATGCAGAGCTGACCATGGGGGATAAAAAGGCTTGGCAGAATTAAATTTTAAATTTTTTAAAATAATTTTGACAGAAAATATCAATGTTTATTTTTAAGCATTTTTTTTTCAATTTGTATTGTTTTAAATTTTCAGTTGTGAGAAATTATGGGGGGGAGGAAGGGTCAACATCATATGTAAAAATATACAAAGTAAATATCTTCAAATCTAACTCTAATAAGTTCTCAAACAACATTTTTCTTACTCTGCCTAACTGTACATTTCCTTTATTATCAATGGAAATATTTTTCCCTCAACATTTACAATAAAAATCTAATCCTTCCAAGCATAGGGATAAAGATGAAAAAATGAGGTAAAGCTTTTTTTAACTATCTCTATAGGAAAACAGGACAAGAAGTGAGAACCATTGCCAGGAATAATGCCCAAAACACTGGAACAGTTGGTAGAGGTGTTTGAGGAGTACTGACACCAGACAAAATGAAATTGTGGAGAGATACTGGGGCTTTTTTTTTAAACCTGAAACCAACAAACAGAGAGAACAGATACTTACATTGCAGAACTGAGAACTCTGTTATCCACATATCAGAGGGGTAGCCGTGTTAGTCTGGATCTGTACAAAGCAACAGAGAGTCCTGTGGCACCTTTAAGACTAACAGATGTATTGGAGCATAAGCTTTCGTGGGTGAATACCCACTTCGTCAGACGCATGTAACTTTGGAGACATAAAAGATTCCCTGATTAGGAGACAGGATAATTTGTGGGACACTTGATTCCAGTTTTCACGAGAGAAACAGATCTAACCCCAGAAAAATGCTTCCAAATAGCAAGGGCAGATGAAACTGCCCGGGGAAAGGATCAAAACAGCGATAGCTACTAGTGCAGAATAGGTACACAGGCTCAACCTAAAGGAACCCAGGAAGCAGGACAGAGATGGAGTGACTTGAAAATGTGAACATCATAGTCCAGTTTAAATACTGCGGAAAGCAACACAAAAGGCAGGGGGAAAAAAAAGCCCAGTTTATGGACAATGGGGGTAAAGGGTATGGAAAATAGAACCACTGTCTGTTCCAATGCTGAAGCTACCCAAGGAAGAAGAGGGAAAAGCAGCAGAATGTGCAGTGATTGAGGATGTAGAGACGTCTAGCGAAGGGGAGAATATCTGCAGTTTGACTTGGAGACTCTTTGGGATCTGCTAATGTACATTCACGACAGAAGAAGGCTGCCAGTCATTTAATTGCCATATTTACAGCTATGCTATTAGAACAACGACTAATTCAATCCCAGATGGATTGCTGAGCCAGCTGCAGAGTAATCCCAGCAACGCTGATAAACAGCAATATCATACTGTAGAAACGTGATCAAGTGCTGGTGACATACAATAAAACCATTCTAAGGCCAGTGGGCAAATACACACTGTTGATAAGTGTAGCGGGGTGGTCCCCCGCTCCTGCCCTTAGGGCAGGGGTCCCCAACGCGGTGCCCGCGGGCTCCATTGCGCCCGCCGGGGGGGTGTAAGTGCGCCCGCGTAGCCCTCCGGCTTTTTTTTTTTTTTTTTGCTCCGCCGGCACGGCAGCGCTCGGCGCCCGCCGGCTGACATGGCAGTGCTCGGGGGGGTTTTTTTGGTTTTTTTTTGCTCCGCCGGCAGCGCTTGGGTTTTTGTTTGTTTTTGGTTTTTTTGGCGCCCGCCTGCAGCGCTTGTTTTTTTTTTTTTCTTTTTTGGCGCCCGCCGGACAAAAAAGGTTGGGGACCACTGCCTTAGGGGCTTAGAACAGCCCAGCTGAGGGCTGTGGCTGGGGCAAGCAGCTCCCAGGCTGATTGGTGAAGTAGGCCCAGCTGGGAGCCACGCCCCAAACAGACTGTAGCTGGCCTGTATAAAAGGCTGGAAGCCAGGAGCACAGAAGAGTCTCTCTCTGCCTTCAGAGAGAGAAGGGCCTGGGTGCTGGGAAGCTCAGAGTGCCTAGAGTGAGGCGGGGCTGGGGAGCTCCAGGCTGGCAACTCCCCAGGCTGCAGGGCCTTGTACAGGGCTCCAGAGAGGCGCTGGGTTCCAGAGAGGGGCAGCAGGTCCAACCCCAACCTAGGCTAGGATGAGTGGCTGACACAGCAGTCTGCCCCAGGGCGGGAGGGGCTAGTTGGTGACTGGCAGTAGCCTACGACTGAGGCAAGGTGGCGATAGTGGGTGGACGGTTCCCCTGGGAGCGGGGAGACCCGGAGAAAGGGGCCCCGGGGTCCTGGGAGGGACATGGGCCAGTGGCAGCCGGATCACCAGCCTGCAGAGGGCGCTCCAGGATGCTGGAATGAGCTAATTCCCAAGATGACCAGCAGGAGGCGCCGCAGGGGTGAGTCCGCGCTCCCTTACAATAAGAAACCCACAAAACAAGAGATTATCTCTGGGAGTTATAGTAGCTGACGCATAGGAATATCTCTCACAGCTGGGCAGGGCAAACCATGGATTTGGTTGCAATACAGCACCAGAATATCCCCAGCTTGAGAGAAGAGGGAGAACAGTCACTGTGGGCCCTGTCCAGCATTCTAATAGAAAATATGGACCTAGAGAGCCTCAGCTAGCCTGATGTAGGAGAGGTAGAAGAAATGAGGTACATATGCAACACAAAGGACAAACAGGATGCCACCCAACAGAATGAAGGCAGCAACAGGATGGAAGCAATCCTGCAATAACAATGATAACACAAACAAGGGTGGGCCAAAGGTAGGAAGGGTCCGGGAGGGGGAATAGATTCCCCGTTTTAACTGCTCCCCTGTCATGCCTGGCTTGGGGGCCCCATGGATCTGTCCCCACCTGGCTTGGAAGCCCCATAGGACTGTGCCTTGGCTGGGCGGTTATTTGGGCAGAGATTCTTGGGGGGGGTCCCACTGGGTCTCCCCACCATGCCTGGACCCAGTGGGATGGGCCAGGGAGGCTCCCATGGGCGCAATGGGGGAGCAGGTGGGGGGAGGGGTGTCTGGTGGGGGGACGCTCCCAGCTTTGGGCACCTCGGTGGGGGGGGAAGGGGGAGATCAAATCAGTTTGTGATTCTCTCTGTTTTTTGTCAATAAACGGATTCTTCTGTTTGTGTTTTTTATAAACAAGAACAAACAAGTGGGATAGTGGTTTGAAGCCTATAAAGCTTAGCAGGCTGCAATGGGCTGGTGGTAAAGGCCATACAGTAATAACCTCTGGCCCCAAGTCAGTAAATCCTGTCACAAAAGACATAGCAACAATTCTTAAAAGGAAAGATGGATGTAGCAACCTGTATGGAATTTGGAGGGAGGAACACAGGTTGCAGGAGGGAAGAGTTTGAAGGAGACACCAGGAAGGCAGTCTTCTGTTCATGGCTAGAAGGTTAGCTGCAGTTCCAACATCTTTATACACAGTTTTCTTAATAAAGAGTCAGTTTAGTTTTAGAAATATGGAATCCTCTCATGTTATTACCCAGCATGTAGTATGTGAAACATATTTTAAGTCCAAGGCTTAGTCATAGATAAGGCTGAGAGTCTGTCAGAGAGGTCATGGAAGTCATGAATTCCGTGACTTTCTGTGACCGCCGTGACTTCTGCAGCGGCCGGTGCTGGCACAAGGGCTGCCTGGCTCAGCAGCAGCAGTTTGGGTGTGGGCTAGGGGCGGAGGGTTGGGGTGTGGGCGGCGCTTACCTCGGATGGTGGGCTTCCCAGCTCCCACTGGCATGGCCCTGCAGCTCCTAGGTGGCAGAGGGGACAGGGGGCTCTGCGTGCTGCCTGCAGGCCCTGCCCCTGCAGGCCCCATTGGCTGTGGCTCCCAGCCAATGGGAGCTGTGTAGATGGTGCTTGTGGCAAGAGCAATGCACAGAGCCCCCTGGCCCCTCCACCACCTAGGAGCTGCAGGGATATGGGGAGCCAGGTATGGAGCCTGCCAGCCCCACCAACCCTCCCCTGCCCCAGCACCACTGGGGGTCCCGGGCCGTGCGCTGCCCCTCAGCTTCCCCCCCAGCACCAGTGGGGGTCCCGGGCCACCACCTGCCGCACCCCCAGGCCACCCCTCCAGAATACCCNTTGGGGATTGGTCCTGCTCTGAGCAGGGGGTTGGACTCCTGAGCTCCCTTCCAGCAGGGGGTTGGACTCCTGAGCTCCCTTCCAACCCTGATATTCTATGATTCTAAGTCATGGACAGGTCACAGTCCATGAATTTTTGTTTACTGACCAGTCTGACTTTTACTAAAAATACCTGTGACTAAAACATAGCCTTAGTCATAGACCACAAATCATCTCTGGGTAGTGCTTTACAAGCCACAGCATACTCGCTCACCAATTTAATTTCATAATGCTCATTTGCATGGTCCCAAAGGAACACATTTTCAAGAGTCTAATCTGGCATGCTCAGAAACCTGGATGTGGATGCATGTGGCCTGCACCACTGTTAAACATGGGCCTGGGCTGCAAAATTCATATGTGAGCACAAATGCCAAACCCATCCCTAGCTCCCAGAAAAAGTTTTTGGGGTGTTTGTCCACTAGAGGAGGGAAGCTGAGCCACAAAATCCCAATCTGGGTCAGATCAGCATCTGCCTAAAGTTTGGAGGTAGGAAGATGCAAGGTTTCTGGCTGGTATTCTTCTCCAGTTTCCATACTCAGTTCAGGCAGTTAGGCATCTGACTACTCATCCTGTACACACAATACTGGCTGGGCACCACATCTATCCTCTACACGGAGGCCAGGCTGCGGTCAAATCTTTAAATAGTAGCAGACACCGGCACAGTCCAAACAAGCTGCAGTTCAAGCTGATAGTCAGTTTAACTCTGCAGCAGCAGCAGCGAGCAGAGGTTGGGAATCTTCTGCCATTAAGCTGTCACGGCACAAGTTTTGGAAACCCCAACTGCAGATTTACAGGTTCATCTCAAACACACTATATAGACCCCAGTGCCATGAAGAACAAGACTCTACCTTGAGCCCAGACCAACATCCATCTACATGTGTCCAGGAAAAAAAAGGGCCCTTTCAGGGCTAACCAGTCATAGCTCTTTTTCTCTTACCCGCATTGGCTATTCTCTTTCCAGAGCAAGACATTTTCTGAGAGACAGGGACAGGAGCTGCTCAACACATATTAGCCCTATCACCAACTGCTTCCCATCAGGTTGAAGTCAGGTGAGTCCACAATGGAAGTCAGTAGGCCCCAGTTATTCTCTCCCCAACGCAGAGATAAATGTCAGTCAATGGAGAGAAAAGTGGAAAATAAGAGAAGTCAAGAACTTAATCCAAACTGTAACTGCAAAGCAAAACAGCTTTCACGTACATAGCACTCTACTGATGTAGGGCTAGAATCCAGGGGATGAAGTACCTATGGGTTATACTAAGCACACCACTAAGGGGATAGCTCAGTGGTTTGAGCATTGGCTTGCTAAACCCAGGGTTGTGAGGTCAATCCTTGAGGAGGCCATTTAGGGATCTGGGGCAAAAAAAAAAATAGTTGGGGATTGGTTCTGCTTTGAGCAGCGGGTTGGACTAGATGACCTCCTGAGGTCCTTTCCATCCCTGATATTCTATGAATGTGCTACACTAATTATATGTTGGATCATGAGGCCTAACAGTCTAGGCTTATGAAGTCATCTTTTCTTACCTCAGCCAAGAGTCCTGGTGCTCTAACTAAGGCAGGAAAGAGATGAGAGTAGCTCATCCCAAGCATATCTGACCATTCTGGGTAACAGACCCTGCAGAGGGGAAGGGATAGAATACTGAGCACCTTCACTTGAGCCCGCACTCAGATAGTGCAACTCCAATGAGTTGCCCCAGAGCACACCTGACTATGGGAACTGCTCCCAGTTGATAGATTGGGATGGGCTAGAGGAAGCTGAAAGGCCAATTAACTCATTAGTCCAGATGGTGCAAAAGGCACAGGAAGGAAGTGGAAAGGGGAGGGGGGCAGCTAGAGATCTCCCCTCACCTAGTCTAAGGAATTGATGGCTCTATGTTACTGTTGGGAGGAGGTGGTATAGTCTGTAGGTGGGAAAGGACCCAATAAATAAATGGTACAAGGTGTTTTACTAGAAGAAGGTATTTGAGCAATTTGTAGGGCTAGAAAGTAGGTAGGGGCAAGTCCACCCTGCCACAGGGGCCTGGAGCTTGAAATTCCACTTACAGAAGGTGATGTCTGAGGCAGAGCTAAAAGCATCATTCCAGTCAGAAGACATGGTCCAGCTGCTAATTCCCACAGTGAAGTTATAAAAGATCAGGTCCAGAGGAACACTGAATGTGGGTCTCCGAGGAGACGTGCTGTTATGGAGATGCTGTCTGGTTTGGAAAGCAGATTGGTCTTTCTTGCCTATTGATAAGGGAGGGAAAGCTTATTTAGGAAGCAGCAGATGAACTTTAAAAAAAATTGATTTGGCCTATTGGCTGTAGAGGAGAGTACGCCTATATTTAACAAACCCAGAGAGTGGGTGTCTCTGCATCTTCCCCGCTAAGCAACAGTTTATTATAGATAGTTGGTCACTGTCAAATAATGAGAACAGGATGATGTGAATCCCTAGGTGGGATTGTTTAGGAGGAATATGCAGCTGCACAAGTTCTGTTTCTCCTTCAAGCCAGCAGTTCTTTAGTTGTTTAGGCTGTGGGTATTTTATTTAATCGATAATTAAGGCCCTACTTCATTTGCGATATTGCAGAAATTGCTAATGCTGCAGTATTAGGCTTCCACCACCATTTTGATTTTAATTCATATCTCAGTACGGACAAGTCTTCACAAAGCAAAGATGGGGCGTGAAGGTGGGGTGCACAGCACTAACAATCTGTGCCTGTGAAATGTAAAAGGCTAAAGTGACTGGACTCGATTCTTCAGCAGTTGTTTAAGACTTAGTCTTCTGAATTTTACATTGTACTGGTCACTTCTTTTTTTTTAATGAATGTAATATAGTTGCAGCAAAATGTCTGGTTATCAACAAAATTTATCAGGCATAACATAATACTTGAGTATTTATATCATTCCTGCAAATTTTTCTTAAACAAATATTCGGGCTTTTCCAAATTACCACTATGAATAAAAGTCAATTATTATTTTTCTGCAATTTTTCCATGTCTTGTCTGCAACTCAGCCTCAATTATTTAAAGATCATGCTTCAAGTAGGGCCTTAGCTATAATTGATGGCTCCTCCACTATGGAAAGCTGTAATGGAATGAGCTAATAACCAAAATAGGTTAAAGTTCAGCATTGTCCAAAAACTTAAGAGGGCCCAAATTCAAGCATTATACAAGCAGGTGCGGAACTGCACTCACATCAGGGCTGAATCTGACCTGTTGTTCCTAAGGGAATAAATAAAATTTGACAGGAAATGGGTTCTTTCTGTCAGGGAAGCCTGATGTTACAATCACCTCTGCTACGATACATGCAGAAAATCAGAACCAGGTAACAGCTAGCCATGTGGCAAGTTCTCATCACTGCTGCTGACTGGCTAAAACTGTGCTGCACATCCTATTGGGTGTGTTATCCTGTCTCACTTGCCCACCTGTTTGTCTCTCCCATCTGTTATGATTTGTCTTTTAGGCCCTGCCCCAAAGAGTTTATCACTTATTATGTTTGTAGAGCACCTAGCACCACCTGGTTTGTAGGCGTTTCTGCAATATAACTGTTACATTCTCCCACTCTTGTTATTTAACTTGTGGCATTGCAGTATTACACTGCCAGATTTTATCATAGGGTATTTCAGCTGCAGGCATTCAAAGCATCAACTTGTTCTTTCTAGTATATGAGTATGTGCAGAGGAAAGATTAGAGGACATGGGGCTTTGTTTTGGAAACCCTCCAGAGTGGAAGTGCTCTGCCAATGTGCGTGGTTTTTTTGCTTTTTATCTCATTAGCAGGAAATACTGACACTTTCAGCACTGATTAATTCTGATTATACAAACAATAGCCAGGAGAATTCCTGCCAGGAAGTGGAAACCTGAACATACTACACAACAGCTCATGAGCTGAACTAACATGTCCTCACCCTTGTGTTGGAATTGTTAATACTATTTGAACGTGTTAATATGGGAAACCACCAAACACTAATTTAACCATAAATTCTTTTATTAAATCCAAAGGCCAAATGGTATTTATACAATTACTCTAGACACACCTAAAAAGCCTAACTAATAAAAAATTTACTACACCCAAACAGTAAAAAAATATTATAAGCATTTGATCAAGATACTTACAAATGGACCAAACCCAGGGGTGCTTAGACCCATATTGGCTGGGTCCAGTGTGGTCAGGCAGGTATTAGCAATGAACCCCTTTGAAAGTTTACTTTTTATACCCTTTAACAGACAAGCGATGTCATTGCCAATTACTGACTTCAGCTAAAAACCAACTTGAGACAATTCACCCCTATTTCCAGTCTTCATCCAGACAAGATGACCTGCTGCTTAGAAACAGGGAAGAATTGGTAGGGGAAGTAGAAGTGGGTGGCAACCTGGGCAGCAGTAACCATGAGATGGTTGAGTTCAGGATCCTCACAAAAGAAAGGATGATGGGATGGATTGCACCCTCAGCAAGTTTGCAGATGACACTAAGCTGGAGGGAGAGGTAGATAGGCTGGAGGGTAGGGATAGGGTACAGAGTGACCTAGACAAATGGGAGGATTGGGCAAAAAGAAATCTGATGAGGTTCAACAAGGACAAGTGCAGAGTCCTGCACTTAGGACAGAAGAATCCCATGCACCACTAAAGGCTGGGGATGGACTGGCTAAGCAGCAGTTCTGCAGAAAAGGACCTGGGGATTACAATGGATGAGAAGCTGGATATGCATCAGCAATGTGCCCTTGTTGCCAAGAAGGCTAACGGCATATTGGGCTGCATTAGTAGGAGCATTGCCAGCAGATCGAGGGAAGTGATTATTCCCCTATATTCAGCACTGGTGAGGCCACATCTGGAGTACTGCGTCCAGTATTGGGGCCCCCACTACAGAAAGGATGTGGACAAATTGGAGAGAGTCCAGCGGAGGGCAACGAAAATGATCAGGGGGCTGGGGCACATGACTTACAAGGAGAGGCTGAGGGAACTGGGCTTGTTTAGTCTGCAGAAGAGAAGAGTGAGGGAGGATTTGATAACAGCCTTCAACTACCTGAAGGGTGGTTCCAAAGAGGATGGAGCTCGGCTGTTCTCAGTGGTGGCAGATGACAGAACAAGGAGCAATGGTCTCAAGTTGCAGTGGGGGAGGTCTCGGTTGGACATTAGGAAACACTATTTCACTAGGAGGGTGGTGAAGCACTGGAATGGGTTACCTAGGGAGGTGGTGGAATCTCCATCCTTAGAGGTTTTTAAGGCCTGGTTTAACAAAGCCCTGGCTGGGATGATTTAGTTGGTGTTGGTCCTGCTTTGAGCAGGGAGTTGGACTAGATGACCCCCTGAGGTCTCTTCCAACCCTAATCTTCTATGATTCTAAGATTTGCAACTTCCTTTCCTCTTTATTGCTTCCCCTCCTTCTTGCTGACCAGCACAACAGCTTTGTCATTGGACCTGGGTTCACATGGGAGATAACACTGGTATGCGGGGTGGGGAAGGGCCGAGTTGGCTCATTTTATGACAGGTTCTATTTGTTTTATTTAAAGCCATCTGCAGTCACCCATATCAGTCAAAGGCCTTCTTTTTAGAAATTCCCTTTGTCTCATTAGTTATTCTTTGAACCAGATATCCTCCTGACTTCTGGCCTTATAACTCATTATTTTCAAGGCCTTCCTTCTACTGGCTAGTCGGGGCCTTTAGTTACAACACCTTTCCTTAACCAAACTTAAACTAACTTTAATTTTATATTTATCCTACAACTTGCCTGCATACTTGACTTTAAACACAAGTAGTCCCATTGACATCAACAGTACTACTCCCCCGTGTAGAATTAAGCATATATAGTAGAATCTCAGAGTTACGATCAACAGAGTTACGAACTGACCAGTCAACCACACACCTCATTTGGAACTGGAAGTACACAATCAGGCAGCAGCAGAGACCAAAAAAAAAAAAAAAGGCAAATACAGTACAGTGCTGTGTAAACTATTAAAAAAATAAAGGGAAAGCTGCATTTTTCTTCTTCATAGTAAAGTTTCAAAGCTTTATTAAGTCAATGTTCAGTTGTAAACTTTTGAAATAACAAACATAATGTGTTGTTTAGAGTTACGAACATTTCAGAGCTACGAACAACCTCCATTCCCTAGGTGTTCGTAACTCTGAGGTTCTACTTTACATAAGTCTGTGCAGGACTGGGGTCAAAAATCCTGTAACACAATATACACTCCTGTGTATTTAGGAACTATAAACAACATGGTAGCCAAATTGCTATTAAAACACAATTCAGTCTTGTAGTGCAGAGGCAGCCAAATTGTGCCTTACAGTATGAAGCACATACCATAGTCCTAGCAGGCCAGATTCATCCTTGGAGTAAACCTTCAGAAGTCAATGAAATTACATTAGTGGTGAATTGGGCCCATTATGTATGTTACCTGTTTCTTCTGTAATCATAGTTTTACAAGATTTGTTTGGCTGTATTTAATTTTTCCAAAACAACTCTCTATTTAGATGGCCCTTTTGCCTCAGTACAGAGCACTTCACTGTTTCTAATGTATTTATTACCACACATCTCTCTGAGGTAAAGCAGAGCTATAATTGTACAGATGAATAACCAGGCACAGAGAGATTGATGGTATGTCTACACTGCAGTTAAACACCCGTGGCTGGCCTGTGTCAGCTGACTCAGCCTCATGGGGCTCCGGCTGCAGGGCTGTTTAATTGCAGTGTAGACATTCGGGCTTCGGCGGACCCCATGCTCTGGGACCCTCCCTCTTCATGGAGTCCAGAGCTCAGACTTTAGCCTGAACCTGAACGTCTACACTGTAATTAAACAGCCCTACAAAACCAAGTCAGCTGGCACAGGCCAGCCATGGGTATTTAATTGTAGTGTAGACATAATCCACCTGACTTGCCCAAGATCACACAGGGGGTCTGCAGTAAAACAGAGAACTGAACCAAGGTCTACCTGAGTCCTAGGCTAGTACCTTAACCACTAGATCATCCTTCCTTTTCAATTTTGCTGAAATAGGAAGTTCTCAAATGGCTGAATGGAACAGTCTCTCTCCCTACTCTTTGAATAGCTACAACACTGTGCTGTTTGAGGTGCCATCTCCAGGATGAGTTTTGATTTTAAGACCTGTTTTCCTATCATTAAAGTTCTCATGGCATTTTGTATAAGAGATGGCCTGTTAGCCCTCGTGTTCAGCCATATTCCAAGTAATTAATTACATTTGGTCTAGTTAAAATTTCCCCTGCAGCATAAATTAAAACTTGTAAAACTTGTGCAATGTTTGGTTTGTCTATTTTTAAATGTCACTGTTGTTGGATTAATGTTAGAGCATTTCCCAGTGCCTTCCTCTGCCCTCTCACTCATTTCCCTTTACTCAGTTCCTTTTGTTGGAGTGGCACGGCCCTTCCCTGAGGCCCATGAATCAGCCTCACGAACAGTGTTTTCCCCAGGAATTGAAATTAGGGGGGGTGTTCAAATTTACGGGGGGGGGGAGGGAGGTCAGGGCCAATGAAGGGTGAGACCGTGAGGGTGAAGGTGGGCTGTATGGCACCATAGTAAAAACTGAAAAATGTTTCGTGACCATTTTATTAGATTTTAAAATCATCACACAAATTAAAGTTGGCTACTCAAGCCTTCTATGAAGCACTACATCTACATCCTTCTTGGTTTCTTGTTATAATTTTGCACAACCCTCTGTTAATCAACTTCTTGAATGCAATGCATTCATCTTTGGTGGCTTCTCATGTGTCCGGTACTTCCATTCCTTCAATTGATATGCTCATTAGTTCATTCACATGATCAGGCAGAAGGCGACTTCTTTCAAAACACAAAATTCTATTCAATGATGAAAAAGAACGCTCAGCTGTAGCTGTTGTGACTGGGAGTAGCAAGAGATGAATTCCTACTTCTTTCATCCCAGGAAACATAGCATTAAGATCGGGTCGAGCCACTAGTGATGATAAAAAAGAAGTTGAAGTCAAATCTTCATTCATTCGTCGTATGATATTCCACTCTGTGTTCAAATTCTCTATTCTGTCCTGAGCACATGGCAGCCCCATTGCTGGTAGTGCCTCACTCCATAGGCGCTGACTCCATGGGTGCTCCGGGGCTGGAGCACCCACGGAAAAAAATTGGTGGGTGCTCAGCACCCACCGGCAGCTCCCCGTGGCCCCGCCCCGCCCCGCCCCCCGCTCCAGCTCACCTCCGCCTCCTCTGCGAGCATGCGGCCGCATCTTGCTTCTTCCCCCTCCCTCCCAGCGCTTGCACCATGAAACAGCTGATTCGCAGGGCAGGGAGGGAGGGGGGAGGAGGGTGAACGTGGCGCGCTGGGGGAAGAGGCGGGGACGGGGCGGGGATTTGGAGAAGGGATCCAATAGGGGCAGAGAGGGGGCGGAGTTAGGGTGGGGACTTTGGGGATAGGGTTGGAATGGGGGCGGGGCCAGGAGTGGGGATGGGGTGGAGTCGGGCCGGGGGTGGGGGGGTCCGGGCACCCACCAGAGCCAGAGAAAGTTGGTGCCTATGCCTCACTCCACTCAACTGTCGGTGTTTTATAAGACAGGGATCTGTAAAAGCTACGTAGAGGTTGAGTAGAATCTAGAAGTCACTGTTGTAGATTTTTAAGAATCAAGTCTGTGTACTTTTTCAGTTGTCTTAACAAACACTTCTTGTCCTCTTCACTTAAGGATTCAATATAAATGCCTTCATTAGTCAACTTCTGGACTGAAGTCTTTGCTTCTTCCAGTACTTTTTCAATGGATAGCTCTCTGATTGATCCAAATGGAGCTTCTGGACAAGCTTTGCTGGACAAAGATGTACTACTGTTGTAGCAGATGCCTGGATGGCATTGTTTAATGACCCAAGTGGTTTCAACAGTAGACTTACAAGAGAGATAATGGCAATAGTCTTATCTGAACGTAGTAGTAAAAGTAATCCACCAGCCTCACTACTTAGATCCATCCCATCTTGGTAGATATTTTCCAAAGCCAGTAATAATGGCTGGAGTAATTTTAAGACAACAGCCAAGGATCGCTCATGAGCAAGCCAGAGGGTTTTCCCAGGTTGGACTAATTTGAACTTCAATCCCAGTGTATCTTCTATATTTTCCCAGATATTCAGTCTTTTTGGACTCTTGCTGAAAAAAGAATATAATGAAGACATTACATTTATAGCTTTTTAAATGTCTTTTGAAGAGTCTGCAGCTCATACTAGCGCTAGTTGGAGTAGATGGCCTCTGCAGTGTATATAGGAGAGACTAGGGTTACACTTTTCTCTGAGCAAAGCTTGTGCTCCACCATGTCTTCCAGAGAAGTTTGCAGCTCCATCAAATGTGCAAGCAGCATCTGTTTGGGGTCCAATTGACAAGCATTTAACTCTTCTAAGATGTGGGTTGTCACAGATGCAGCCGATCTGTCTTCTATAACTTGAACATCTAGAAATGCATCTACTGGCCTACCACTGACATCAAGTTAACGTACACAATGACTTAATACTTGATGACCATTTGCATTGGTGCATTCATCAGCCATGTATGTAAATTTTTTTAACGTGGTGAGAGAGTTCTTCACTTTTTCAACTGTTGAGTCTTTCACTGTTGCACCGCATGCGTCTAGCCAGTCAGTTGAGTTTCTTGCAGAAAGATAGTGAGCATTTGCTGGTCTTGTTCGGAACCAGTGCTCAACTTCAGGCTGAACAAGTGACAATGCACTTATCATTGGCTTCCAGTTTGTAGTGTGTGGTATCTCTTGCCTAAATAGAAAGTATGATGCCACAGCCATGTTTGTTCGCATGAACTGTGTTGTGTCTCCAGCAGTCTTAATAGCCTCATTAACACTCACCGGTGTTGTCCTTGGTCAGTGGGGACTCAGAGTTCAGAGGTGCTTTCACATGAGTTCACCTCCCAGGTGGGGGGCAAGAAGGCACCTTGCTCGTTCCTCCAGCTGCTCACTGTTCGCTCTGGCCACTGCTGTTCGTTGTGCCACTGTTCACTCCATCGCTCTGTTGCCAATGGCCCTGCGCCGTCACCTTCTGCTGCTACCTGCCACTGTGACCTCTGCGAGTTGGTCTCTTGAGGTTCCACCCAGCTCTCGTTGATTTCAGCTGAGCTCTCAGTGGGGGAACCTCGCTGCTAGTGCAAACTGGGCCATCTCTTCCACAGAAACACTGTCCCACAGCAGGTCTAAGCACTTATACCTGATTCTCAGTGATTTCAGTTGTAGTGATCACTTAACAGAACAAAAGACTATCTATGGAGCCTAATCAGCTCTGTCTTTAAATGGTGGAGAGGGGCAGGTCTAATAGTACTTGTGACTCAGGCAGACCATCAAGCAAAACACCTGTCCCCACCCTCTCTCTTGATGCCCTCAATCAGCAGAGGCTAGTACAGTTCTACTGCCCTTTACTCTTACAATAAAAATAACAACATTTCTTTACCCCCCGCATTCAAGTGATTTGTAACCCAACCCCAGCCAAAATCACTTGGGCAACACAGCTCTGTTTGCTGGATATCTAGGTAGATTAGGTGTGAATGTAAATACAATCTGAACCTGAAGCCTTTCCCCCCAGCCCCAGCTCATCACTAGCTATCAGGGAGAGCTCATTTAGACTTTGCTTACAAATCATAATTTGAAATTATTAGGTTGGCCAACATCACCGAAATGAATGCTCTGACATGGTCATAAAAACAACAGCTGTATAAGGAAGCTAGTCTATGTTCATACTTTTAAAATCTATTATACTTTTTCAGATACATGTATTTTATCATACACTTTATATGCTTTTAAAGTGTGTATTAATGTTTCAATTTCAATTCAAATTTCCAAACAATCACCAAATTGGCAACACTGCATGTAACTAGTTCACAAAACTGGGGGGGGGGTGTTGGGGAAATTCAGGGGGGGGGATGTAAACACCCCCATAGGGGAGTATAGGGAAATCCCTGCTCACGAAGTTTGCCAGTGAGTTTTCTGGTTTTGGTGCCACTTCCTCTTGTCCTTTCAGCCAGTCCGCCTGTCTGTGATACAATTCACACAGAGGCTCAGGCACAGTCTTTTAAAGAACCAGATGTTTAAAAGATGTAAAACCTGAAGATGTAGATAGGCGCCTAGTGAGATTTTCAAAAGCACGTAGGCAGCTGCAGTTGTTGAAGTTGCAACAGCAACAAAAATGGTATGAAAGGCCAAACAGACTGGGCATTGCACATCTCTGGCTGTTTAAACTGTGAAGGGGCTAGAGCAACTTAAGACCATTAATTCCTGGAAAATGCCTTTCTGCTACTGCAAGTCTAATTACAGTGAGCTGCTTTACTTTATAGAACAATCTCCTTCCTGGAACACCTAAATCTTTGTTCCAGTAAGTGGTCTGTTTGTTGGGGGCTTTATACAAACGGCAGTCTAAGCCATTGTTACAATGATTAACTTTGGCTTGGTTTGGATGTAAATGATCTTTTCCAGACTAGAACATGCAAATTACAAACTGCAAAAACACCCTGACAAGGCAGTGGAAATTCCAAGCACAGTGACTAACTGCAGAGTCTCGCTGAGAGGAGAAAACTCATCAAAGGTTGGCTGGGAAACAGTTACAATTAAGAGACAAAACTGTTTGAGATGCAAGATTTGTGCCTGGTCTTGCTGCTGCTCCGCGTGCTGAATTCTCACGGACTCCAAACCAGGAAACTCAGCTGCTTAAGTTCAGTTTTAAATTTGGGGATCCATCCGAATCCAAAAGTGAACATTAAAGTCAGGGGACACAACGCAAGCAGCCCCGAATCCCCCCAAAATTTGTATGCATCCCTGTACAATTATTAAACTACTAACTTTTGAACAGACCAGGACCTAAAACAAGGGCACTCAAACTAATTCATAGTGTAGCCCACGTCTTAATAGAATGATTGTTGCATGAACCCCACTCACACATAGACAGTCTGCCTCCCATTCACAATTGCATAATGTTCCCGTGGCAACTAAAACAGCAACCAATATAGAAAAGTAACATCGGGAAAGCATTTAATATATTTGCAGCTGTCATTAATAGGATCCCTGCATTGTCCTCTCTGAAAACAATTAGTGACCCTCTACTTTTGCTCTTCATTTCATCTCCCCTTCCCATCTGTTCTGATCCTCTCTCTCCCCTGCACATGCTCCTTTGATGACTGGTCCCCTTCTCCTCTATTTACTCACCATCATGGGTAGTGGGTAGCATAGGCAGGGGAAGGCTGTGCCTCCCCAAACAGCCTGGCGTGGCCCCGCCCACACTCCACCCCCAGATCCCCTTCTGCCTGTTTCCAGTTCCTTTCCCGCCCCCAGTACCCACTTTTCTGTGGCCGAGAGGCTGGGACAGGCAAGCTGGGGCCAGTGCGCACAAGGCCGGGGTCTGGGGCCACACCACGCCGCCTGTCCGTCCAGCGCTGGGAGAGCTGGGGGTGGGGACGCTCTGGAGCTGGGGGCACTGGCCACCCCTAGAGGGTGTGTGCTCCGGGCTCTGACGGGGGAGAGGGCGGAAGGGGAGGAGCGGGGCCTCAGGGAGAGGGGGAGGGACCGGGGGCTAGCCTCCCCCAGGGCATGTTCAGCTGCCGCCTACACTCACCAGGCTTGGTTGTTTCACAGCTATGGTCTAAAGCAGAACAGGGAAAATTTGGCTGCTGAAGAGTAGGGTTTTGATGAAATTACCCACCCAGTAAGAAAAAGGAGTAGGAAGTGGAGAAAGGAAAAGCAGGCGCATTTCCTCTTGGCACCATGTGCCCTAACTGCAGAGCCAAGTCCACATCAGAGCTAAGGTTCACATCATTCAGTGCTTGAGTGATGATTGCAAGGATCTGCATGAACAGGCCAACAACAGCAAAGAGGGGAAAGAGACTGGCAAGACAGTGGAGAGTCCTTGGAGTCCAGAGACAGGTATGGGGCATGATACGAGAAGGGAGAGCGCCTTGCCCGTATTCTGGACCAGGACTGGCCCTGTTACTTGGTTAGGAAAGCGAGAAGGTTGCTCACAAAGGTCATTGTGGCTCCTCTTGGTCCAAGGAAGAGAAGGAAAGATAACAAAAGATGTAAAACAGAAACATTATAATCTCTCCCAGCTGCTGAAGGTATCCAATCTGGCTGGTTCCAGCCCCATTCCGCTGGGATGGCTTTCAAACATAGCTATCATTTCTTCCTAAAACACTGAACCAGCTCCAAGCCTCGCTTGGACTCTGTGTGTCTAACAGGCGACTCCAGCATACTCTGGCTTTTGAATTTTGATGGAACAATTAGTCTGGTGTTTGAGGCAGTGGGTGCAGCGTGGTGCAATGTCCACTCCCTCTAACTGGCTAAAGAAACAGCTAGCCCCGTAAATTCCATTGCATTTCAAATAACTAAACACTAAGATTAGTTACCGTATAAAGAATGACACATGTGGATCTATCCTTCCATGAAGGTTCCAGGGCCTGTTTCTCATTCACACTAAGACCCCTTTACATTGCATCAGATTTCCATAGGGTGCAGGTGTACAGTGATCCCAGCTCACTTTTCTGAGTGAGCTAGTGGATAAAATCTCTGTGACTCCTAAATGGAGCTTTCAGGACAACACCCAGCACATCTACAAAACACAAAGACAGTGGCACACACCAGCACATCCATAGTGTCCATATTTTTGACAGTAAAGTTACTACAGAGGAAGGTTGCTGTAGTGGTCTGAGCCCTGGAGATAGGAATGCCTGGATTCTACTCCCAGTTCTGACAATGGTTCCCTCTATAGCCCTGGGCAAATTACTTAACCCCCGTCTCATTTTCCACATCTGTGAAAAGGGGACACCTATCACACCGGGAGTCTTGTGAAGGTGAATAACGCCCATTATGTGTAATGCCAGCAATGGAAAGGAGTCAGGCAGCTAAACTAGTTGCTTCCCAAAGCCAGAGAGTTACCCAAGAGCTGTTATTACATGAGCACTGGAAATTGTAAGGGGTCACTCTCAGGTCCTGCAAAAGCTCTATCAATCACACTCATTCCTGAGGTTAGGAAGTGAACTGGAAAATAAAGCAACAGTCACCTTCATCATTGTCCTTTCTAAAATCTTTCTCTCCTGCTTTTTCATGTTGCCATTAGGGAAAAAAATATTAAAGACCTTAATTTGGAGGAGGAAATATATTTATAAAATACAATTGGCCGTGTCCATTTTGGTCAGCAGAGAATCCTGAACCTTCCTCTCATTCAAAGAAGTTCTGGCCATTTGTACAACTGGAACTATTCCTCACATTTCTGAGGCTGAAAATGTTTACAAGAAAAATAAAGATTTGTTTCAGACATTCCAAACACCATAACAAAAGGATTTCTTGTTTCGGTCCCTTGAGACTACCAGTCTGTGGGAAATTCCACTTTTACCACAGGGTTTCTGATCACAGCTGAGGTCTGGTTTTAAGGAAGTGATATGAGATGTGAAAGTCTTTGATGCCCAGAGACATCAAATTGGGAACGTTTGGCTGCCATGCCAAATTCTGTAGTCCTTTAGAAGCCGTCCCGCTTCCTGGTTTGTTGGTTGGTGCGGTGCTGCCTAGTGAGGCATTTGAGAGATCTGCCACAACCTGGTCCAGCCCTGCTCTCTGAATGGGCATCAGTCTAGTCTAAGGGGACTGAACTGCTGTATCCCACTGGCTGCTGAGCTCTCTAGGGCTGGGTAGTTACTGATCACTGCTCCTGGCTCTGGGTCACTCAGATGCACTTGCCAGATGCAGATCCCATGTTTGACACCCTTCTTGTCCCTATAGTAAAGCTGCCTAAACCCTTGAACTAGTGTCTCAGCCCTCCCGAGCCCCCAGTTGCTTAGACCTGTTCCCATCAGTGTCCACCTGGCTGGGTGAGCTCTAATTATACCCTTCAAGGACTGTTCAAGTAAGGAAGACACAGGCTTTGCACAGGAACTTGGTAAACATATGCACTCTTTGTGCATAACCCCACACAAGAGTTACCCACACGCAGTCCCCGCCCTCAGGGTCCTCACCTTTCCTGAGAGCTGTTTGGGTCTCAGGACTGTCCATGTGCAGACTAGGTGGGAACTCTTTTTGTCTCCTCGCAGCAAGGCCCCACTGCTGCTGGCAGCGGTTGGCTCTTTCCACACAGAAAGCCTCCTGCTTACAAGGGCATGTGCCCAGCACCCTTGTTGCATAGAGGGTGGTAAGGTGGATAAGAGACATTGGCAAGTCAGTAATCCTTGGCAGCCATCCAGGGGGGTGACTCTTCCTGTGTTAGTTCTCCATAAGGTGAGAAACACTCCATAAAATATACACATCTTTCTTCTTTCTCAGTTCCTTTCTTATCACTGTTGCCCTCCTCCTCCCACCCTCATTCCCTTGGATTGGTTGTTGTGCCCACTTGTCACATCCTGTATTAGTTTAGACTGTAAATTCTCCTGAGTGGGGACATGTCTTCATGAGTGTTTGTACAGCACCTAGCACAAAGGAGCCTGAATGGGGCCGCTGGGTGCTGCTGTCAAACAAACAATAACACATAGGATGACTCACATTTTGAGTTGTGCCACCCCTCACTGAATATTCTGCACATCTCGCATTACAACGCAGCTACAACCTTCACAAAGGTACAGGGTAGGTGGCAACACCCCTGCCAGGGTGCATTATACTCACAGAGATAAATCGGATGAGCTGTTTCTGTGGGAGGCTAGCGCTGTGCTAATGGAAGCTGTGCCTTCAAGGGCTGAGATTCCCAGGGCACTGTGAAGCTCAGGTTATGCATAGCAACAGATCCAATTCCTCAAAGGTATTTAGACTCCCAGCCAGGGGTGAAAGTAGAAATAGGGACTTACCGGTACGGGGCTGGGTTGGGGCCGGTTCTGGCCCCCGGAAGGGGCGGGGCCTCGGGCGGAAGGGGCAGGGATGGGGGGGGTCCAGTTTAGTCCAGTGATACTCTGAGCTCAGTGACTCAGGAGCCAAATTATCGATCAACATTATCCAAAAGAGCCACAGTAGTGTGACTTCATTGTTTCATTTACTATAGTCCTATATATTCAATATCTAAACAGTATGACAGGGGGAATATTTAGTTTTTATATATATTATTCTCACAGCAAAACGACTAACCAAGTATTCTTATTTTATCCAGTACAATTGGTTAACATAGTAAAAGCAGCCTGCTTGGTTAATAACTAAGCCACACAGCGTTTTAATATCATGTGCTGCAAATAGGGTGACCAGACGTCCCGATAAAATCGTGACCGTCCCGATTTTTAGCTGTTTGTCCCGATATTTTGCTCCGCCGGCAGTTGTGGGTTTTTTTGCTCGGCTGGCAGCACTCGGCTTTTTTTTTTTTTTGCCCCCCCCCCCGGGGTGTCCCAATATTTTCTTCCTCTCATCTGGTCACCCTAGCTGCAAAAAGCCACAGGAGACACATTGAACAGCCTAAGTCTGGGTATCACTGGTCTAGTCTAAGGGGATTGAACCGCTGTATCCCACTGGCTGCTGAGCTCCCTGGGTCTGGGGAGTGACTGATCACTGCTCCTGGCTCTGGGTCACTGTCTGGCCTCTGAGCCTTCGGACCTTCATGGTAACAGCTGTTTTCACCATTTGGACAAATCTCCTGAAACTGTGGATGAGAAATCCTACACCGGGGCCTGCTTTATTAACCCTTCCAGGGAATGCTGTTAAGTTTCCAAAGTTGAATATCTGATTTTGTTTCAGATCACACCCGATCTCTTCATCTGCACAGCACACTGACATGTAGAGCTAGCACAGGGAGTTGAAGGAGGGGCTGGGTGAGGAACACAACAAATCTAGGGTTCCAAGAGCATGGCTGCTGGGTTAGCAAACCTAACAGTTGTGCATTTAAGATTATGGTGGGTACAGTCTTTCAAAGGAAGCTAATGGAGTTAAGTGAAACTCTCCCCCTCCCCATTGATTTTCAGTGAATCTTTTTGCTAACAGGAAAATACTTGGAAAGTGCATGTGCTAACTTTACTCTAAGTCTATCCTACTCCTTTGTAAGATAGAGTGATGTCACAAATAGAGCTGAGCAAATTTGTTTAGTGAATAGTAATTTCAGTGAAAAAATTCATTGGGGGGGCTCCGAATTATTTGCAAAAAAAAATTTCAAATAAGGTGAAGAGTTTCATTTCAACTTTTCATTTGGAAATGGCATTTTATTATCAACTGTGGCCACATTTTAGAAGAAAAAAACCACATAAGGGTGAAAAACACCTGAAAACAGCTAAATCGAACGAACATTTTAAAAAAAATGTTTTGAGTTAACCAAAACATTTTGGTTGATTCAAAAATAAAAATAAAATTTTCTATGACAGAAAAAAATTAAAAATTGGTTTTGGTTGGAACCAAACACAATGTCTTTTCTGTTTAGCTGCCAAACCAAAAAAATCCATTGTTTGCAAGTCAGAAATAGTAACCCAACCCCCAGCAGAGTTTTTGCCCTGAAAAGGGAGATGGGCCAGAGGCGCCATTAAGATCATTAGGGGCTTTGCTATTGCTATTAAGGGCACTCAGATACCACCCTATAAAACCCTAAGTCAGACACATGGATTCTTCAATGAAGTCCTTATCTAAGATAGAGAGTTTTTATTCAAATGTGAATAACTGAAAGAGCAGTATGGAAGAGGAGTGGGCAAGCAGAATCCCTTTTATATACACATTTCCTTTTATTTCAAATTTGCTCCAATGTGAAAAATACACTGAAGGCTACACCCTCAGCTACTGTAAACCAATATGGCTCTGTTGACTTCAAAGGGGCTGTGCTACTTCACATCAGCTGAAGAACTGACTCATAGGTTTTTTTTTTTCCCCTAAGTATGGACAAGTGAGAGATAATGAAAAGCTTCTTTTTAGACCTTGTCTACATAGGGAAGTTGACCGGAACAGCTAATGCAGAATAGCTCCCTGGTGCGGACACTTATTCCGGAATAATTGGTGCACTTCCAAAGCAGAGTAATTCAAAGCAGAACAGAAGTGACTTTTATTCTAGAATAGTGTCCACACATGGAGCTATGCTGGTCAATTTCCTCATGTAGATAAGACCTTAGGCCTGGTCTACACTAGGGGGGGGATTGATCTAAGATACGCAACTTCAGCTACGAGAATAGCATAGCTGAAGTCGACGTATCTTAGATCGAATTAAAATTACTTACTTCGCGTCCTCGCGGCGCGGGATCGACGGCCGTGGCTCTCCCGTCGACTTTGCTTCCGCCTCTCGCCGAGCTGGAGTTCAGCAGTCGACAGGAGAGCGATTGGGGATCGATTTATCGCGTCTACACTACACACGATAAATCGATCCCCGATAGATCGATCGCTACCCGCCAATCCGGCGGGTAGTGTAGACGTACCCTTAGTCTAAAAGGGAACTTCACCGGTCAATCTTCAACAGTGTCTCTAACAAAGTGAAGAGGGTCGAAAGGGACAATAAACATCCATTTATAAGTGGAAACAGAACAGCAGATGGCACCCAATTGAAGACAGCATTATAATTTGCTCAAGGAGTTCTCTCTAATTCACTCTTAGGCCAGACAAGCATACCTTGAGCAGGTTATAGACCGGGACTGAACCCAAACAGTGAAGATAAAGTGCATGTTTTTTCTGGGCTGCCCTCTGGGGAAAGAGACATTTTTTTTCAATCAGAATGTTCTAGAGCAGTGGTACTCAAACTTTTTTTTCCATGGACCACTTGAAAATTGTTGAGGGTCTCGGTGGACCAATTAATGATCTTTCCAAATGTTGTTTGTACCATTAGCTAACTATTGTAAAGCACTTTGGATGAAAGCGCTGCATAAAAAAACTTAATAATTAACTTTTTTGTTCTACAATAAAAGCACACAACTCATATTTTAATATCAGCAGTCTTATCTTTCTAATGCGATGGATGTGCCCTCTCTTCCCCGCCGTGGCAGCCTCCGAGCTGGGGCTGGGAAGGAGGGGGATTTCTCGCTCTCTCCTCCGCCACAGCAGCCACAGCGCTGAGGCTGGGAAGGAGGGGGGTCTCTCCCCCGCCACAGAGCTGAGGCAGGGAAGGAGGGGGATTTCTCGCTCTCTCCTCCGCCACAGCAGCCACAGTGCTGAGGCTGGGAAGGAGGGGGGTCTCTCCCCCACCACAGAGTTGAGGCAGGGAAGGAGGGGGGTCTCTCCCCCACCACAGAAGCCACAGCCCTGGAGCTAGGGAAAGTCGCCTCTTTCTCTGGCCACCGCAGCCCTACACATCCCAAATTCCTCCCACCTTCTCTTCTCACCCCACTGCCCCCTCTCACCTACCCTCTATTCCCCCCAAGGCCACCGCCTCACCTTACAGGTGTGTCTTCTCTAAGGTCCAGGCACCTAATTAGTGGAGCCATGCCAGTGCGGCTCCACTAATTAGGTGGGTGGCAACTTCATTCTCTCATGTGGGACCGCCCAGGCACAGACCTTAGCGGAATTATCCACAGACCAGCTGAATGGGGGTCCATGAACCACAGTTTGAGAACATCTGTTTTAGAGAGGAAACGTGAGTTTTGTTCTCCCATCACATATCTGGGTGGGATCTGACAGGTTCACACAAGAGACAATTGTCATGCTGCAAATATAAATGTGCTTCTCTTGGAGAAGCCGAACTTCCCCAGCTCTGTGACTCATCACTTTCCCCCGCTCTTCCGCTGCTGCTGGCTTGTCTGCACGTGCACTCTCCAAACTATGCAGCAGGTTTTGGCTTGTGTCACGGTTGAGAAAGGAAAGTTTACAAGACAGACAGAGACCATGATTTCCTGAATTGCTTCTTTTCCTGTACACTTCATGTCAGTGGGTTTTAGCAGTGCCAAACCTTGGCCAAAATAATCCCATCCTTCTTCTAACCTTTAGCCATCAACCTTGAACTCAGCATCCCAGCACCAGCAGACAGTGCGCTGTGTGGAAGGTAACTAGGCTGGAATAAGAAATGCTCTTTCAGCGATAACGAGCAAGCATAAAGCCAGGGGCATAGCAGGGTGCGCAGTAGCAGTATTGTAACCCAGGAGGTTATATGGAGGCTTGATTATTGCTAATTGAAAGTTTTTCCCAGAGCATACCCCCTCATGGTGCACGGTGGCACTGCAGTCACCCTGCCTCAGTTTCCCCTTGTCTCCAACAGTTCCCTCAGCCTTTAGCACAGCTCCATTGTGGAGGTGACTTAGCCCTCTGGACAAGGCACAACAGTTCACCCCTTCTGGGGTAATCAGAGTGCAAAGGAGAACACTAGCATCAGCCTTCTGCCCACAGCTCACACCAGGGAGCCATTCCTCCGAGGGTCGCTTCAGTTACACACAACAGTCTTCAGCCTCTTTCTTGGCTCCAATTCCCACCCTCCTGGGCTCCAGTCGGTCCCTTTTTCCTCCCCTTAATAGCAGGGTTTATTGGACCCCTTGACCAGCATGGGGGGACCCACACCCAGCCTTACTATGGGTTCCCAAACCTAGATTACTTAGCTATCTTTCCTTCCCCGGGCCTCTTTCTACATACCAGTTTACAGAGTTTTTCCTCCCATAAGGCTTTTCTAACCCCAGTCCTTGGCCCAAAACTTCTTCCCCCTTAGAACAGAGCTTCTGCAGCCTTCCTTCCTAGGCTATGCTTTAACCTGGGCAGCATTCCTTAGCCCACTGGAATTTTACTTCCATATGACTCTCTCCATCCTGACTGAGCTGAAAGCAGCCTTTATAATGCTCAGGAGGTAATCACCTGACAGTGGCACCTGGCCCACATTCCCAGGTTGGTCTGCTGATCCTTCCTTAACACCTTCTCTGATAGGGGCCAGGCCTTGGAACAGGGTTGGCTGGCCCTGGGTTCCCACTGCCCTTAAATAGGGGCAAAACAGTTTGTTCCAGGAAGGTTCAAGTCAGGATTTAGGCTTCTAACTGTCTTGGGTTTCAGAGGAAATTAGGAGCCCAAATATCTTTGAGGACCTGAACCTTAGTGTCTCCGCAATCTGAAGCACTCCTCATGCTGTGTGTGTCACACCCTCAGCCACCGGACTTTGCTTTTAAAAAGGAGAACTTGGTGTATTCTGGGAGATCAAACGTTTGCTTTAGGAGCTTCTTTAAGGCTGAGACATCCCCAGTACCCTGCTAAATCCAGCTTCCTCCTGCAGCAGCAATATACACGGTGCTGCTCACCCCTGCAAGAATGCCGTCCAAGCTCCCCCACCCTATTCTTAATGGGGCTGCTCCCGTTTCTCTTATTATAATGTATCCAGCTACCAACAAAAATACCAAATACAAACAAATATCCCAAATGATTACTAGATATCAACAATATGAACTTCTTTCTAAACCATTTATTCCGGTGGCCCCATATGTCCTGGATATGGAAATGACAGGGTTGCAGCAGCTGGTCTCACTGACTATGTTTCACTGCAGAGCTCTCAGGTGCGCCCTACACTTGAGTGACACTGCCAAAAGCGGAAATGCTCCCAAATACTGTACAGTGCTGTGCACGCATGGGAACCAAAATTGTGTAATTCAGTTCTTCTCACGCACACTTCCTCTCCATTAGCCTTGTCCTAGCCTCTTTGTGGTTAAACTGCTATGACTGTGAGAACAGTGTATGCAGCTTCGGGCCAGCATTTGTGCTTTCAATAGCCTTGTGCGCATGGTTTTTCTGTTGTCTGGTGAAACTTCGGATTCATTAATACTGTTATATTTCTGGTGTGTAGGTTTTGAGGACCGGAAACACATACTCAGCGCTCACCAGAATGGGTTTTGGGGGAAGGAACTGTTGAAAAGAGCCCCATGTTGTATCTAGTACAGTTCATCAATGTAAGTCTGAGAGCTCCTGAACATTACTCCCAGCTTTGTCAAGGTCCTGTTCTGTGACCTAAAGTCAGTCATTTAACCACGGAGTTTCCTACCCCCTCTGTGAAATGGGCACGCTGCTGATTAGCCATTTCCCAGGACTGTTAGACAGGTAATGTCGTTAGGGCATTGTGCTGTAGGGCATGCTAATTATGATAAAGGATTCTAACTTCCTCACCCTCATAATATTGGGGTGCACTTATCCTATAGGTTAACATATTAACACCATTAAACTCATCATCATATACGTCACCTATTACTTAAGCAAAATTGTGGTTAGACATCTACTAACTATTCTATCCTAAAATATCCCAGCCCAGTAGCACTTTGATGTTCCTGCGGTTGTGGGTACCGTTAGGTTCTAATACTTACTGCTAACCAAGCTACTGCTAGTTCCCCAAAATCTAAGAGTAACTGTCAGGCCATTTATCTAGGCCACGGGTCACAGGCCTACTATACTTATGCTAACTTGCTTAAGCTCATGTCTTGCAGGATACAGGCCTGTAGGTGCCTTGAGTTACAGCTGAGTCTAATAAAGGCTAAGCTAGCCCTATGGCCTACGGTCAACTTCCACTAATGCAAAAAGGGAGTGCCCCATTTCAAGACTTGGGCCCGAAGCTGGGTCAGGTGAACAAGGGTGGGAAATTGGTGGCGCTTTAGTTCTTGCCCCTAATATGCCAGCCAGAGATGGCAGTAACTTACTGCTGGTGTAGACCAGCACTAAATTACTACCCCCACCTCTTTCCTATAGTACGGGGGAAGCAGGGAGAAAACTGGGGCCCTGTGAAGGGGTGTTTACCCCACACCAGCCCTGAAAGGGGTAAGGAAGCTCAGAATGGGTCAATTAATGATAGACCCCCCCATGAAGGGCTTAGACCAGTGGTTCCCAAACCAGGGTTTGCACAACGTTACAGGGGGGTTGCCAGAAAAAATTCCCTAATGGCTGCCGGAGGACCCCGGGCATGGGAGGCAGCAGGTGGGACCTGGGTGCAGGGCAGACAGCCCGACCCCCATGGAGCGCTGAGCAGGCAGCCGAGCCCAGGTCAGTGTGGGGGTTGGCAGCCCGAGCTCCATGGAGAGAGGGGCAGGGCAGTTGGGGCTAGCAGCACAAGCCCTGCAGAGCACACAGCTGAACCAGCGGCGTATTATCGCCTAGGCTGACTAGGCCTAGGGTGGCAAATTTGCAGGGGCGGCAAATTTGAGCACCCACAGAGAAGCTCCCCTGCTCCAGCTTGCCTCCTCCACGAGCGCACCGCCGCGTCCTGTTTCTCTCCCCTCCCTCCCAGTGCTTGCGCCACGAAACAGCTGTTTCGCGGGGCAGGGAGGGAGAGGGGAGGAGGGGGAACACGGCGCGCTGGGGGAAGAGGCGGGGCCGGGGCAGGGATTTGGGGAAGGGATCCAATAGGGGCAGGGATGGGGCAGAGTTGTGGCGGGACTTTGGGGAAGGGGTTGGAATGGGGGCGGGAAAAGGGTGGAGTCGGGGCGGGCAGGGCGGCAATTATTTCAGGGCCTAGGGGCGGCAAAATCATTAATCCGCCACTGAGCTGAACCCCAGTCAGGGGGAGCCCGAGCCCCAGTGGTCAGCGTGGCTAATTTGTCCCTCGTGGGGCACCCCCCTGGGTGGCAGAAGAAAAGGTGTTTGTGCGCCAAACCAGCCGGAACCACGATGTAGCCAGTGTAGCAGCGTTAAGGTGCCTCAGTAATTCGATACTAAGTCATTCTCTCTGGAGTGCTGTTTTGCTTCAGTGAGACGTGAGTGAATCTTCTCATTTTCTAGTTTGTTGGTTGTTAGCATTCTCTCTGTGTTATTTTTATTAGAACTTTTGTACACAAGTTCAATGGATAAGTGGATGAAAAAGGAAAGTGTAAAGACACAAGAATCAGCTAGTGTTTCCTCAATTCCACACTGTGGAAAATCTAAGTCTAATGATCATGATGGTCCTGGAAAGTCACTTACAAAGAAAAGAAAATATGACAATGATTATATAAAATATGGCTTTACATGCATTGGTAATGAAGAATGTCCAAAACCACTGTGTGTAATTTGTGGTGATGTTCTAGCAAACAGCAGCCTCACACCTTCTCTACTTTGGTGCCATTTAGAAACTAGGCATCCTGCACAACTCGACAAGCCTGTTGTTTTTTTCAAGCGAAAATTAGCTGAGAGGAAAAGTGGCATTACCAATTTTATATCTAAAGCAAGTACTGATAATGAAAATGCACTTGAAGCATCATACCGCGTGAGCTACCGAGTCGCAAAAGCATCAGAAGCCCATACCATAGCAGAGAGCTTGATTGGCCAATATATAAAAGACGTAGTTCGTTGCATGCTCGGAGAAAAGGCTGCAAAAAGGATTGACATGGTACCTTTGTCCAATAATACATTGTCACAAAGAATTAATGACATGTCAAATAATGTAGAGACTACAATTGTACATAGAGTGAAAAATATTCCATATTATGCCATACAGTTAGATGAATCAACTGATGTAGCTAATCTAGCCATTTTGCTACTGTTTGTACGTTATGTGAATGAAGGTATGGTTGAAGAAGACTTGTTGTTTTGCCGACCATTGGAAGAACGTACAACTGGAGAAGATATCTTCAATCTGACTAATGCATATTTTCAAGAAAAGGGAATAGATTGGTCTCGTTGCCTTGGCATTTGCACTGATGGGGCCACATCAATGACGGGGAAGTATACTGGATTTGTAGCTTGAACAAAAAGGGTTGCATCAAAAGTCTCTTGGACTCATTGCAGCATCCATAGACAAGCTCTCGCAACAAAACGCATGCCTGAGAGACTGAAGGAAGTGCTGGACAATGCAGTGAAAATGGTGAATTTCATAAAATCACGGCCAACAAACTCTAGAATATTTCAGGTACTTTGTGAAGAAAGGGGTAGTATACACAATTGTCCGTTGACCCATACCAAAGTTAGATGGCTCTCACGGGGCAAAATCCTTGTGCACTTGTTTGAGCTTAGAACGGAAAGCCTAGTTTTTTTCAACAGCCACCCTTTCCACCTGGCTCAATAATGTTTGGCTCCAAAGCCTAGCTTATTTAGCAGATATTTTCTCAAGAATTAATGACCTAAATTTATCTCTTCAAGGCCTCAATATAACAGTTTTCAATGTGCAAGAGTGAGTTGAATCCATGATAAAGAAGTTGTTTGGAAAACAACCAAACTGAGTGTTTCAGTAATCTTCATGACTTCCTGGCAGAACATAAACTTATGTTGGATCAGTGACTAAAGCCAATATAACTGCACATGTAAAAGGACTTTGCACAACTTTCAGGGAATACTTTCCAGCTGTGTAGGGCAATAATGACTAGATACGCAACCCTTTTGATGATACCACTTTCTCAACACAGATATTGAACACAGGAAAAAGAGAAATTGATTGAGCTCTCCTGTGATTACGAACTGAAAAGGAGTTTCAGAAATCTGTCATTGATCAACTTTTGGCTGAGTTTAAGAAACAAGTACCTCCTTGTGGCAGAAAAAGCTACTACAGTTTTGTTACCATTTCCAACAACATACTTATGCGAGAAAGCGTTTTCCTCATATGCACATCTGAAAACCAAATACAGAAACAGACTTGATGCCGAACCAGACCTGAGACTTTATCTTTCTCCAGTGGTTCCGGACTTCCAAGAGCTATGCTGAGCAAAGCAAGCGCATCTGTCACCCTGAGGAAATTTAAACTTAAATCCCTGGAAATATTAATATTTAGGAGGGGGTTCACGAGATTTCACAATTTAGTGAAAGGGGTTCGTGGGTTGTTAAAGTTTGGGAACCACTGGCTTAGACTGAAGAAGCAACCCCTGATGGGAGGATGAAGCTCAGCTGAGCAGGTGGCCTGGCTAGTATAAAGAAATGGTAGCAGTGAGGGAGTCTGCAGCCACCCTCCTGGGAGCTTGGCCCTGAGGGAAGGGCATACTCAGAAAAGAGAAGGTTGGAGAAGAAAACTGGTGTGAGGCGAGTAGGAAGCATCCCAGGGAGAGGGCAGCAAGGCTGAAGACTGAGCAGACCTTGGCTGCGTGTTGTAGGGTCCCTGGGCTGGAACCCAGAGTAGTGGGCAGGCCTGAGTTCCCTACCAGCCACAGCTGGAGCAGCATAGCCTGGACAGCTGGTCCAGTGCATCCCTATACCCTGGAATGGGAAGCACACAGTGTCCAGTGGGCTGGGTCATGAAGAGGAAGCTGCAGTCCCTGGTGTGAGAGGTGCTGCAGAGGTAGAAGAGGACAATGGGTGGGGAGAGACTGCAAGGGGAGGTGTCAGACCTGAAAGTGAGCTAATCACCAGAACAGCCAGGAGGAAGCACCACCTAGTGGTGAGTAGAGCACCCCAGGGCAGGCCTGCAGAGTTTTGTTCAGTATGGCCACTGCATTTCCACAAGTGCAGGGCAGCCCTGTCTGCAGCACGGAGTCTCCACAGGACCAAGATACCACAGTGCTTTTGGTAGTAAGCACTCTATTACTCAGAACAGAGCTTTTATGGAAATGAGTCTGCTGCAGTTCTCTGGCCCCCGAGGCTGTCCCACCAAACCTAGTCCCATGATGGGCACCACCCTTCCAGGAACAAACTTAGCAGCTGGTCACTTTGGAATAACTCACCCCAAAATATGAGGAGGATCCTTTTCCTAAACTATTGTAAGTCCTATTTTTCATTTTCCCATCAGGCTCTTTATAGCCTGCAGGGAAAAGCAATCAGTTGTCTGTCTGGCATGACTCTTTGAGTGACTCACAAAAAATATGACCAAAGGAAAGCCCCAGTGCAACAATCGAAGGCAGAGAAATCTAAAACAGTCCAGGGAGATGGAAAATTCAGAACAGCACAGGAATGAAGTCAAGTTGATGATGTTATTGATCTTTTTGATCTGGAATAGGTCCAGTTCTTCCCCATAGCTTGCACTTGGGGGGCAATGGGACAGATGCACCTCCTTGTGAACACTATGTGCATTATCAGAGCTTTACAAACAAGCAATAAATATAATACCCAAATGCACATAGGGTAGTATTCTAAAACCATTGCACTAAGTAGAGTTACCTTCTTTTGGGAGAAAGTTAGTGTACTTCCTGGCATGCTCTGGTAACTGTGGCCTGGTATTTGTATCTACAGTTTGGAGGCAGGCCATAAGAAAAAAGTGACCCCGCTAGTATGTGTAACAAATATGAATGTTCTGATTTAAAGATCCATTATAGGAAATATTTTCCAGGATAAACATTCTGAAAGTGTTCCAGGGACTTTTTTCTGTGAACTGGAACTGGGACAAAACCTGAAGTAAGCATTAGCTAGCAGTACTGTCCATGGGAATGAGTAATCTAGTTCAGGCACATACAGAGGGGCTCCTGCATGATTGTGTCGCTGACATGGCTCTGCCATAGCAACCCCCCTGGCTAAGTGTGGCTTTGCAGCTCCCTGCCTCAGTTTCCCCTCACCAAGGTTTTCTCTCTCCTGGGGATTCATGTGGCTCAGCCAATGGCAGATTAATGCACAGGCCCAATCTAGGGGCCCCAGGAATGCTGGAAGCTGGGTAGAAGAGGGAAGGCCACCAGTGCTGGAACTGTAGCCATGCCCCTATGCCTTGTCTTTCCCTGGGGCCCCACCCCCTGCACTTCTTCCCCCTGAGGTCCCACCCCTGGCCAGGCTAGAAGCCAGAGACAGGCCAAGGTAAGAGCTGCCCCAGACCCTCCACCTGCCCTGAATGGGGTCAGGAGGCCCAAGAGCAGCCCCCGCTCTGTGTTCCCGCCCCGGGCAGGTGGAGGGTTGGGGGCTCCCCACAGCAGCCCGGGCTCCCTGGGCGGCTCTTAGAAGCCTCAGGGGAGAGGATGAACAGGGGGAAGGGCCCATGGTGAGGGAGGGTGCTACGGGCCACCTCATGCCCTCCCCCCACTGGGAAGAGGCTGGCACCGCTAGCAGGGGCTGCACTTCGCAGTGCGGGAGCTAATCACCTTATCAGTTCCCCCAACGCAAAGCCTAGCCCCTGCCAGAGTCTCTGCCTATGTTAAAAAGTGGGCAGGTATGGCCCTCCCACAGTTCTGGCACCCCCAAATGTCCTTTGGGTCCAGGGCCTCAATATATCTTAATCCACCACTGGGCTCAGCCCTCCAGCTGGGTCACTCTCCGGCTTCTCCACCCGTTGGAGTTGGTGATGTGGTTTAGCCTTCTGGCCAAGTTAATAACTAAAATTTACCCCCTTCTGGTGTAACGTAAGTCCAAACAAACAGTTCTTTGGTTCACCTTCTGGGCTACCTTTAAGTCTCTCTGCTCTGGGATAGAGTGCTGATTCCCAGGCTCCTTTCATAGAATCCCTCTCACAATCTCAACCCTACTGGGCTACCTTTCAGCCTTCCTGGCTCTGGGATAGTCCCCTGTTTTTTCCAGACCCTACTTCAGGGCCTTCAACAAGAGCCCAACTTGCTCCCTTCTTCCTGAGTTCTCTCAGTCCTTCTATGAGGTCCTACGTAATGTAAAAAATTGATAAGGGAAGCAAAGGGACACAAGGTGAACTCTATGGCCAGCCAAGTTAAGAACAACAATAAGGAGGTTTTTTTAAGTATATTAGGAACAAAAAGAATTCTAACAATAGTATTGGTCCATTACTAAATGGAAATGGTAGAATTATCAATAATGGAGAAAAAGCAGAAGTGTTCAATAAATAGTCTGTTCTGTATTTGGAAGGAACAAACAAATGATGTAGTCATATCATATGATAATGTTCTTTCTATTCCACTAGTATCTCAGGATGTTAAACAGCAGCTACTAAAGTTAGACATTTTTAAATCAGCAGGTCCAAATAACTTGCATCCCAGAAGTTTAAGAGTTGACTGAGGAGCTCACTGGACTGTTAAAGTTGATTTTTCAATAAGTCTTGGGAAAGTTCCAGAAAACTGAAAGAAAGCTAATGTTGTGCCAATATTTAAAAAGAGTAAATGGGATGACCTGGTTAATTATAGGTCTGTCAGTCAGACGTAGATATCAGGAAAGATAATGGAGCTGCTGATATGGGACTTGATTAATAAAGAATTAAAGGAGGGTAATTTAATTAATGCCAATCAAAATGGGTTTATGGAAAATAGATCCTGTCAAACTAACTTGACATCTTTTTTGTATGAGATAACAATTTTGATTGTTACAGGTAATAGTGTTGACATAATATACTGAGACTTCTATAAAGTATTTGACTTGATACAACATGACACTTTGATTAAAAAAACTAGAAAGATATACAATTAACATGTCACACATTAAATGGATTAAAAGTTGGCTGATAGGTCTCAAAATGTAATTGTAAACAGGGGATCATCCTTGAGCAGGTGTGTTTCTAGTGGGAGTACCACAGGGATAGGTTCTTGGCCTTACACTACTTAACATTTTTTATTAACAATCTGAAAGAAAACAAAATCACCACTGCAAGTTTTCAGATGACCCAAAAATTAGGAGAGTAGTAAATATGAAGAGGACAGGTCACTGATACAGAACGATCTGGATCTCTTGGTAAACTGGGCTCAAGCAAACAATATGCATTTTGGTACAGCTAAATGTAAATGTATACATCTAGGAACAAAGAATGTAGGCCATACTTACAGAATGGGGACTCTATCCTGGGAAGCAGTGACTCTGAAAAACATTGGATGTCAAGGTAGATAACCAGCTGAACATCAGCTCCCAGTGTGGTCAAAAGAGCTAATGAAATCCTGGGATGCATAAACTGGGGAATCTCAAGTAGGAGTAGAGAGGTTATTTTACCTCTGTATTTGGCACTGGTGTGACTGTTGCTGTGTCCAGTTCTGGTCCTGCAATTCAAGAAGGATGTGCTGACAAATTGGAGAGAATTCAGAGAAGAACCATGAGAATGATTAAAGGATTAGAAAACATGCCTTATATAGTGATAGACTCAAGGAGCTCAAACTATTTAGCTTAACAAAGGGAAGTTTAAGGGGGGACTTGATTACAGTTTGTAAGAATCTACATGGGGAACAAATATTTACTAACGGGCTCTTCAGTCTAACGGAGAAAGGTATAATACAATCCAATGGCTGGAAGTTGAAGCTAGATAAATTCAGACTGGAAATAAGGCGTACATTTTTAATAGTGAGAGTAATTAACCTTTGGAACAATTTCCCAAGGGCTGTGGTGGATTCTCCATCACTGACAATGTTTACATCTAGATTGGATGTTTTTCTAACATTATTTTGGGAAGTTTTGTGGCCTGTGTTATCCAGGAGGGCAGACTAGATGATCACGGGGTCCCTTCTGCCCTTGGAAGCTATGAAATCTGTGAATGTCGATAGAGCTGTGCTCTAGGGCAGAACTTTATCTATAGTAAGAAATGCTTTTTGAAAATGAGGAGCTGACATTTCTCTATTCAATGTATAAGTTGGGTCTGGGTTCTACCTTGTCCCAGAACCATATCTGCAAACAATGAGTTGCCCCCCACAGAATAACTTGATCATGTTCTGCTCTTCTCTATATCCACAATTACCATTTGCAAGTTGCAGCATATTAAATCTAGGTGAGACTTTCTTTCTACTTGATTTTAAACCAACTTTGGTGAATCAGAGTTCACTATAAACAAGTACTGTTCACAGAATGCCACACTGACCTGGAATATTAAATACATGTTGCGCACAATGGATATAGTAATGCATTTTTTAATTAAAAGGATCATTTTTCCTCCCTTCATTGCACAGGGGGGAAGTGGAGTATTAAATATGTTATGAGGCTATAAAGCCAGGGAACAATCATACAGTGTTGGAAGAGAAAGCTACCATATTTTGAGGCTGTTTATTGTGTTCTGTAGCTCCATCTAGTGGATGGTTTGCAATTTCACTTCAATATCGAAGCTGTATTATCATATGGATTTCACCAACAGACTGGGCAGGTTTCCAGTACGCCCTACAGATTAAAATGTAAAGTAATATTATGTACCAATCATGCATTCCTTTCCCAGCCTAAATTTCCATTGATTTTAAAAGTCCTTGTTTCCACTTAGGAAATTTGGACCCCAATACACCAGAAACGCATCATCTCCACACACAACATTTCTCTGCCTGGTGCATAGGAATTCTCCCCACCACCTGGAGCACAGCTGACCAGAACTGTGCTCTGAGCACAGTGAACCAACATGCAGTCCTCCATTGTGTCAATTTCTACTGGTGCAGTAGCCAGGTAGATGACAAGCCTTAGTATAACGGCCCCAACAGGTGTGGAATGATGAGCAGTGGGTGCAGAACTTTCGGATGTGCAAGGCCATATTCCTGGGTCTGTGTACCGAACTCACCCCAGCCCCACACCAAAATGAGAGCTGCACTGACAGTGGAGAAGCGAGTGGCAATTGCAGTGTGGAAACCTGCAATGCCAGATTGCTTCCCGTCAATTGGGAATCAATTTGGAGTCAGGAAATCTACCGTGGGGTCAGTTGTCATGTAAGTGTGCAGGCAGGGCCATTAATCACCTCCTGCTATGCAGGACTGTGGCTCTTGGCAATGTGCAGGACGGAGTGCATGGCTTTGCAGCTATGGGTTCCTGAACTGCGGTGGAGCGATAGATGGCATGTATGTCCCTATTTTGGCACCAGAGCACCTTGCTGCAGAATACGTCGGCAGAAAGGGCTGCTATTCCATGGTTATACAAGCATTGGTGGATCACTGGGGACACTTCACCAACATCAGTGTTGGCTGGTCAGGGAAGGTGCATGACACACACATCTTTAAGAACACAGGACTGTTCAGAAAGCTGCAAGCAGAGATTTTCTTTCCTGACCAGCAGATTATCATTGGCAATGTTGAAATGCCAAGTGATCCTGGGAGACCTAGCCAATGTGTGGGTTCTGTAGTGTCTCTTGTAATAGACCGAAGATAGGACTCAAATGTGGTACCCACAAAAGGGATTCTCCACTTGGGATGTTGGAGGCATGGAAGTTATTATTAATTCTTTATATTACAGTAGTACCTAGAGGCCCCAGTCAAGATCCAGGCCCCATTGTGCTGGGTGTTGTACAAACATAAAATAATAGTCAGTCCTTGCCCCAAAGAACATGTGCAATCTAAGGCTCTGATCCTACAAGCTAGGGATGGGCTGCGCTGGAGTCCCGCTGACTTCAGAGGGACTCTGTGATGGCTGAGGGAAGAACGGCCATACTGGGGGTGGGGAGAGAGGACTCCCCTCAGCCCCGGGGCTGCGGCGGGGAGAGAGGCGGGATCTGCATTAATTACCCCTCGTTTTTTTGTTTCTATTGGTGGCGCACATCCGCACATCACCTTGATATTGGTGCTGCACATAACAAAATTCATTCCGCACCTGGATGGAAAAAATGAGAGGGAACTTCGTTACAGAAAGCAAAACTTAAGATGCTGAACTCACTCCCCTTGCGCCCCGAAGGTTTGAGGCACTACATTCCCACTTCTCCTTGGGATTGCTTGTTCTCAGGGCCAGTCACAGCACCAGCCATGGTGAGTATGGCTCTCTGAGTTGGGGAAATGAGGAGGGAACTGCTCAGGTGCCCTATACTACTAGAATCGTGCAATGTCACTGAACACTGGCACCATTTTCCACAGGCGGTGGTGATTTTGGCTGATATCTCACACCTGAGAATAACATAGGCAGAGCTGCTGCTGGTGTCCCAAAGCTGCCCGGGGCCATATGCTGGTAGCCTGTGGAATGCAATGGTTCCTGCTGAAGTTATCGCTGAGGGTGTGGGAAAATGTCCTACCGCGGCAGAAGAAATAAGATAGCTCTCCCTAGAAACCTTCAGCAGAGCACCCCCTTGAAAGTTTCATCAAGATCTCCCCGGAGGATTCACAGGATATCCCGCTGCACATAAACAATCTGCTCCTTCTGCCCCGCCTGCTCAAGAGGGGAGTGAACAGCAGATAGCAACTCTACCTCCCCAGGTTGTACCACTAACACGGTGGCCCCTGCTGGCATTATCATCTTTTTGCCGCCCCAAGCAAAAAAAAAACAAACAACCCCCCCCCCACACACACACACACACAGACTGCGGCGGAGGGGAGGGGGCGGAGCGGCAAAGCAAAAAAACCACAAAACAAACCCTGCAGGGCGGCCGGAGCGGCAAAGCAAAGCAAAAAACAACAACAACAAAAAACCAACAAGCAGGGCGGCCGGAGCCAGGGTGCAGGGGGACTCCCTGTGCTGCAGACATGCAGCGGAGTGCGCGCCCGGTCTAGCAGGGGGGAGGGGGAGGGAGCGGGGGAAGAGAGAGAAGGGGGGCGGCCAGGGCTTCAGCGGGGCGCTCGCCACACGGCCCCTCCCGCCGCGCTGCCTGCTGGGAGGGCTCTGCGCCGCTCCGGTCGGCTGGGAGGGAAGGACATGGGCTGCCCTGCCGAGTTCGCTGCAGGGCGCTCCCCTCCTCCGCGCCGCCGCCCCCTACAGGGCAGCCGGAGCGGCAAACCAAAAAGAAAAAGGAAAAAAAACAGGCGGCTGCAATGCTGCCCCTTGGAATCTGCCGCCCCAAGCACGAGCTTGCTCGGCTGGTGCCTGGAGCCGGCCCTGCCCTCCCCTCCCCCATTCCAACCCCTTCCCCAAAGTCCCCGCCCCAATTCTGCCCCCTCCCTACCCCTATTCCGACTCCTTCCCCAAATCTCTGCCCCGGCCCCGCCTCTTCCCTGCCTCTTCCCCTGAGCGTGCTACATTCCTGCTCCTCCCCCTTCCTCCTGGAGCTTGCTATGCTGCCAAACAGCTGTTTGGCGGCAGCAAGCGCTGGGAGGTAGGTGGAGGAGCGGGGATGGGGCGCGCTCAGGGGAGGAGGCAGAGGTGAGGTGGGGCGGGGGGGGGGGCGGGGAGCTTGGCTGCCAGTGGATGCAGGGCACCCACTAATTTTTCCCCGTGGGTGCTCCGGGGCTGGAGCACCCACGGAGTTGGCACCTATGACATGAAGTTTACAGGAAAAGAAGCAATTCTGGAAATCACATGGTCTCTGTCTTGTAAACTTTCCTTTCTCAACAGTGATGCAAGACAAAACCCGCTGCATAGTTTGGAAAGTGCAGGTGCAGACAAGCCAGCAGCAGCGGAAGAGCGGGGGAAAGTGATGAGTCACAGAGCTGGGAAAGCTCAACTTCTCCAAGAGAAGCACATTTGCATGACAACAGTCCCTTCCGAGACCCTGTTTGATCCCACCCAGATATGTGATGGGAGAACAAAGCTCATGTTTCCTCTCTCAAATATTCTGATTGAAACAAATTTAAGTCTCTTTTCCCAGAGGGCAGCCCAGAAAAAATATGCATTTCACTGTTTGGGTTCAGCTCCTGTCCGTAAGCTCCTCACGGTATGCGCGTCTGGCCTATCAGTGAATTACAGAGAGCCCCTGGAGCAGATTATAATACTGGCTTCAATTGGGTGCCATCTGCTGTTCTGTTTCCACTTATAAATGGATGTTTATTGTTCCTTCAAGCCCTCTTCACTGTTAGGCCTGGTCTACTCTACAAAGTTAGCCATTGACCTAATTGTGCATGTGTCTTCCCTTACATTTGGCTCTTGCTGACATACGTGTCTTGTTATGTCGACTTAACACCACCTCCTCGAGTGGCATAGAGCCAAGGTTGATGTACTTAGGTTGATGCAGTGTAGACACTGCTTTACGTACATCAGGTGACCAGGGGATCCAGCTGCACAGCGAGCCAGGACCTGTTTTTGACTCCAATGCAGGTCCAGCCAGTTGAGCACGGGCAAGCCCGCTGCAGGGGAAGGAATCTCGGGTAAGTGTGTAGTTTAATTTTCAGTATCAGGGATGGCCCCCGACAGTAGCAAGAGACATCTTTGGACTTATTAATTTACTTGTGTTAGTGGTTACGTTAATAGATGCAAAGATGATCTCCCAGTCTGACCTCCTGTATAACACAGGCCATAGGACTTCCCTGAAACTCAACTCACAGACTTCAGTGATTGCTGCTGCTGAAAGCGGACACTCACAGAAACAAGAGACAGTCTGAACCCCTGTTTTTAGCAAGGTAACTTTCAGGCTATCACATCATCTGCTGTTCCTTATTGCCTCTTTATTATTATAGCAAATTCTAGTATCTAGTCAGCCCAAAGCATGCACCCTTTGGAGACTGGGAGCTGTAATAAAAGGGATCACAACCTGCTAGTTCTCTCTCCTGCCCTCCCCAGCTCCACTAGATGGCAGCAATTGTGTATCTTTTCCACTTCTTTTTATTGCTCCCATTGCACTTTTGTAACACACACACTAAGCCAGGGGTAGGCAACCTATGGCATGCGTGCCAAAGGCGGCACGCGAGCTGATTCACACTGCCCGGGTCCTGGCCACTGGTCCGGGGGGCTCTGCATTTTAATTTAATTTTAAATGAAGCTTCTTAAACATTTTAAAAACCTTATTTACTTTACATACAACAAGAGTTTAGTTATATATTATAGACTTAGAGAAAGAGACCTTCTAAAAATGTTAAAAAGTATTACTGGCACACGAAACCTTAAATGAGAGTGAATAAATAAAGACTCGGCACACCACTTCTGAAAGGTTGCCGACCCCTGCACGAAGCTTTAAGGCAGCCTTTAAGCTGTCTTTTGTGCTGTAGAGTGCCCTTCCCCTCCTGGTAAATAATTGTCTTTATCACAATTTCTAATCAAAGGGCTCTTTCTTATACGAAGCTATTTCTGGAATCTACTCTACAATGATGACCTGGGGCCACAGCTCCCCACAATTTCCAGTTCCTCCTTCTTTGACCATATTAATCAAGCTGTGACACTCTGGGGACCTTTCCCAGACCTGAAGAGCTCCAGTGTAGCATGAAAGCTTGTCTCTCTCACCAGCAGAAGCTGGTCCAATAGTAGATATTACCTCACCCACCTTGTCTCTTTCATATTAATCAAGTGTTTTGTAGAGTGTTTAACATTACTAACTTCTATGGATGTTTGTTGTAATAAAGATTAGTTGGCTTTATCAGTACTCTTAAGTGTTGTTAAGACGTGAGTGTATCATCCAATCTGGCTTTTCACTGTCTTGTCTGTCCTGGATGTTTACAATTCTCCCGTGTCAGGAGACTGATGACTGGGCTGGGGTTTTCTGTTCTCAGCTGTAACCTGACCTGCAAAGTCACAGCTAAAGACAAAATCTGAAAGAAATTTCCACACACAAGTTATTCTGGCCAATGTGGTGACAGACATGTGTCACGATGTTTGCTTCACTAGCTCCCTGGATTCTCCTTTTTGGGAGGGGGGGAAAAATCACAAATTAGTATAGTAACAATACCTAGCTCTTATAGAGTCCTTGTCAACAGTAAATCTCAAAGCACTTTATAAAGGAGGTCAGTATCATTACCCCTATTTTACAGATGGGAAAACTGAGGCACAGAGAGCACAGGGGACTTGCTAAGGTCACCCAGCAGCAATAGACCCCAGCTCTCCTGCACGCAGGCCAGTTTCCTATCCACGAGGCCACACTGCCAAGGGAATTGTTCCTAAAGAGGTACAACTGCTGTGGGTCTTTTTTTCTTCCCCCAGAGGATGTTATATGTATGATGAAACTGAAAGGCTGACACACACTTGCCTTAAACACTATATCCTCCTTCCCCATACATCATACTGCCTTGGCAAAGCTATTGAATAAAGCCATGATGTGCACATGGCTCTGAGCATCTCACTAAGCCTCTATTGAGAGCCTCTGCTTCTAACTTACATCTAGAAGGTGCACTAGTGCTTGCAGTGCAATTCAGGGGAGTTAGTTTCATGGCGTCTCAACTCTCTTGTGAGCCAAAGATAAATCCTTTAAGGTGGCCACTGTAGACCATCTGACTAACCTGGGGGGTCAGAAGTCTCTTGGAAATACAATGTGATTCATAATTATCCCTTTTCTAGACACTACGTCACTGTTCAGAGACCTCACTAATAATTAAACTGAGCCCCTACAGTAGCTGTAAGAAGGTTACCTGCCAAGCTATTCTGGGAACAGACGAAACTAGGGCTGGTCTCAAGGCACAAAATTCAGATCCAGCTCCCAGCAGCCCTAGGCTTGCAGGCTCTGTCTGTAGAAAGCCCCTCCCAGGCGGGGAAAGTAGGCAACTGGTAACAGTGAGTCAGCAAAACCCACTTAACCCTTTCCCTTCGCTGAGGACCCAGACCTGCTAGCTGGGCGAGTGGTTTCAGATTAACATTGTCAGCCTGTCACTGGGTTGTTTCACATGCTTTCCTCAGCAGTTCTTAATAGACGCTCCCTCAGAATCCCACAGGATGTGTATCTCTATGAATGATTATGGGGTGGAATTGTGCTCACCCACACAGAGCTTAAGTATATGTGAAATGTACAGGTGACCTACAGGAGTTTGAGGCCCTCTAGCCCTTTAAGTAGTGAACAGAGAAGATGCACAGCTGGGCTGTGTCTGCAATGTACACCACCTTCACTGGGACGGGAACCAGTTGATCAGCACAGTTCACTGCCAGTGCCCTTTCCCATTCCCAGCCTGTCCCCTGTCCCAGAGCCCCTCCCTGCTGCCATAGAACGATGTTGTGGCAGTGCTCCATGGTACACAGGGGGCACAGATTCCCCTCCTTTAGGGCCTCCTGCCAGGGTTTGTTTGTCACACAAGCAGTGCAGGGAAGCTGAGTTATTCTTAGTCCCTGCAATTGCTTTGGCAAACACAACCCTGGTTTACTATAAAAATTTCCCCCCCACACGCCCCTCACCAAAAAACTCCAGTCCCAATGCGGTGCTCTAGTTCCAGAACCATGAATTACTGAGATGGTTCCAAAAAGTCTGTCACAGCAGAACGTGAGGGGCTCCAGCCAAACAGCAGCCATGGAACACAGACGAGGCATCGTCTTCTAGCAATCAATGATTCTATTCCGTGCAAGTCACAAGAGGAAATGGGAAGAAAGGATCTCTCAGAAAAGCAGAGATATTTAAACCTGTTTAAATCCTAGGAACCAATGTTATCTCCCTTTTAAAGTCCTGGTGCCAGTGGTCTGATGAGGTGACTTAAATGGGAGCAGAACCCCTGCGCCTGATGCAGGGAGGGGCTGAACATCCTCTGTTCCCATTGACTGGTGCAAATTGAGGGGAGGAATTCCTCATCCACTGCAGCCCCTATATGCCACGCAAGCATCATAAGCCCCACAGCCAGTGTATCAGGGGAGTGGAGGCGGTTCATTGTCAGGGGAGTCTAGAGTGCTGAGAGCTACAGAGATTCTGTGCTGCTATAGACTGTGGAGCAGCCCACTGGCAGCTCCGAGCTGCTCTAATTTATCTCTAAGGTACAGGAGGTCCTGACTGCTTTAAAATTGATCAGCAAGACAAGATGGGGGAGGTAATATCTTTTGATTGGGCCTTCTTCAGATCTGGGAAACTAACTCAGCGTGTCACAACTCAGCACAAGAGGGAACACATTGTTTAGCACAGTCAGTTAATACATATTGCAAGGGGCCATTCAACGTGAAGTGGCCTGTTAATACCTCTCCAGTCATAGGAAGGGAGGAGGGAAAGGGCAGCTGAGGGGGGTTGTTTAGTGGATTGTAAATTGTAATAAGCCAGAAATCCAGTCTCTACTATTCACTCCATGATGATTTTAAGTGTCTAGCAAAGTTATGAATATAAGCTCCCAGGCTCATCATTTGAAGGTGTTGTGCAGGTTTCCTTTGAGGATGAGGACTGGGAGGTCAGATACAGAGTGATCACTTTGTGAACGCAGCAAAGAATCCTGTGGCACCTTATAGACTAACAGAGGTTTTGCAGCATGAGCTTTCGTGGGTGAATACCCACTTCTTCGGATGCAAGTAGTGGAAATCTCCAGGGGCAGGTATATATATGCAAGCAAGAAGCAAGCTAGAGATAACGAGTTTAGTTCAATCAGGGAGGGTGAGGCCCTGTTCTAGCAGTAGAGGTGTGAAAACCAAGGGAGGAGAAACTGGTTCTGTAGTTGGCAAGCCATTCATAGTCTTTGTTTAATCCTGAGCTGATGGTGTCAAATTTGCAGATGAACTGAAGCTCAGCAGTTTCTCTTTGGAGTCTGGTCCTGAAGTTTTTTTGCTGCAGGACGGTGACCNACACTTTGTGAACGGTTTTCACCCACAGATGATAGGGTGTTTTTGTCTTTTATCATTTTTCTGTGCGAGTTCATCTGAGTGCGTAGCGAGTATCTCATTTCAGCCACTTAGTTGCTATTGGGGCATTTAGTGCACTGGATGAGGTACACCACATCTTGTGACAGGCATGTATAGGACCCAGGGATCTTGAAAGGTGCGTTGTGGGGGGTGTTGATCATTGTAGAAACAGAGATATGTTTTTGCATCTGTTATTGTGGCAGGGTCTGGTGCCACTTTGAGTCAGTGTGCCCTGGTGTGTGGGGAGCTGGCTTCTGATGAGCTTGGAGAAGTTGTGGGGGTTGCTTGAAGGCCAGAAGAGGGGGTTCAGGAAAGATTTCTTTCAGGATGGGGTCCCCATCAAGTATGGGTTGTAATTTTTTGATGATACCCTGTATGCAGGGCCGGCGCTTCCATTAGGCGACCTAGGCGGTCGCCTAGGGCGCTGCTATTTTGGGGGCGCCTGCGCCCCCGCCGCCCGTAAAAATTTGGGGGCGGGACCTTCCGCCGCCGCTGTCGGGGGCGGGATTTTGGGGGCGGGACCTTCCTCCGCCTAGGGCGCCAGCAAAGCTGGCGCCGCTACTGCCTGTATGGGTTCCATTTTGGGGTGGTAGGTGACAACTAGGGGTGTATGGTCAGAGGGGGGGTTATATCTCTATTGAAGTAGGTTTTCTCGGGTTATTTGTGTGGCCCATTCCATGATGTGATCTACTTCTCTGGTGGAGTGTCCTTTGGTGCTTGCACTGGCCCCTACACAGTCCAGAAATAAGGGTAAAACAGGGCAGTTAACGCCACCCTTGTCCCCTATCCTCCTGGAAGCACAGCACAGATGGGTTTAAATATGTCACAGGATCATGTCTAGAAAGTCCATAGGATTGAGATCTTTATCAGATCAGGGCAGATTCACCTCCAAACTCTGCAGTCCAATATGCGGCGAATAAGTCTAAGAGTGCATTTTTCTTCATTTAAGTTTTATTTGAATATTTTATGGCTCCATTGCAAAATAAGAAGAGAAATTTACAATGAAGAAATATTATTTAAAATAAGTATCTTTCACATACAGATATATATTACAGAACACATTGTATATACATACACGCCGGTTTTGCAGAATGGTGCCTTTACTTTGTTCCAATACACGCCGGTTTCCAATTTACATTTATTTATTTAGTAAGCATAAAACCCTTCTCTGAATGTGACTATCAGATAGAGTAGAAGCAACTAATTATCAATATTTATTTGGAAGAAATCTTTCCAGTGCTGTGGACTGTATTTTTAGACCAACTATGATCAGGATGTCCAAGGGGTTTTGTGTGTTTTTATTTATTTTCTCTGTAATGCTTGTTGATTTAAATATCAATAAATATGGGCTCACTATAATCCTATCTCCAAGAAATTGTAGATATAATGTATTCCCCGCCCCTGGAAATAAATGCGTAAATCATAGCACAGAAGGATGACTACTGTGACTGGCTTGATATACCCAGCACAATTCAGAGCCCAGCCCTGTATATTTTGACAGATGTCCATATTTCTTTGTGTGGCAAGAAGTTTGGGGCTGGATGAGCTGGGTGCAACATGGAGACTGTGTTGTCTTCCAACCTGTGCAAAGTGGCAGTGAATTTTTTTTAATTGCTTTACTGCAATAAATACTGGTTTATAAGCCAATTAAATGTTTAGCTGGACTAAAAATTGCACATTTATCTAATACCTGGACCATCTGAAGCTTTAGAAACTCTGTTTTCAAACAGAACAGGGAGTCAGCTGTCTTGGAAGAGTAGCCAAATTATTGACTTTTGTTAGAACGCTCTTCCTAATCTTTTAATAGCTGAAATTGACTTTTATGATTTTGAAGTTCTCACAATTCATTAAAAGCAATAAAGAGTCTATTGGGGATTAAATCATTTGGTCAGTGGGAATCGAAGATGTGCTCAGTATTGTACAAGACAAAAATAATATTAATACTCCCCCTCCCCCATTTCCTGTCCCTGTGAGGCTCACAAAGTAAAGGCACCATTCTGCAAAACCTTACAACCCAAAGTAGTGCTTACTACTCACCCCAGGAGTAGGTATTTGCATGATTGGGTCCTAGAACGCAGACATAGTATAGATCAGGACCAATTACCTCCACCAAAGCTCCCCTCCCATCTACCCAGGACAATTAGCAATATGGGAAGGAGCCCTTGACACCTGTTTGCAATCCCCAAAGAAAGATAAGGCTTTTTTTTTCTTCATCCAATTATTTAATGTTGGGCTGCAGAAGGTATTTGGTCTTTACAGGCCTCAGAGAAGAACAGGTCTTTAGGAGGAGGTTAAAAAGGGAAAGGAAGGGCCAGCTGCCCTTGTATTGGCCATGGAGGAAGGCGCGAAGATGGGCCTGGAGAAATAAACTCAGAAGGCTGTGAGTGGAGCTGTGTGAATAATGGATTTTCTGGTTCGTTGGCCATTCTGGAAAATTAAAAACACCAAACCGCTTGGGTTGAACTGAAACTGTTCAACATTTTTGGCAAAACAAAAAGTTGGGAAAAAATATAGTGTCAGGTCAAACAAAATGTTCGTTTCACTGCTGACCACGTCTGACTATTTTACACATTTTCAAAACAGTCATTTTGAGCTGAAAAATCAAAATGTTTCATCTTTTTTTAAAGGAAACATTTTGATTTTCTCTGAGTCCTTTTTAAGGGATTTTGTTTGTTTTTCTCACCAATTTGGCAAAACCGACACAAATTCACGAAATATTTGTGTGTCCCTGAAGAGGCGGGGCACATTGGCCGATTGACATGGAAAGGACATGGGCCATGTTAACAGATCAGATCCAAGGCATAGGCCAGGGCAGAGCTGCGCGGGGAAAAGTGAATTAAGAATTCAAGCTGAGATGGCAAACAAGGGAGAGCAACTTTTTGGCATGGTGTTGTGCCACCTGTAGTTAATGAACAACCTCTGTAACTCAGCTGGTGTTTGTTGGTCCTTGAAAGATCACTTAAGGAAGATTATATGGTAATTCTAAAGTTGTTTGACTTGTTTTTTAAAACCCACATATTTGCCTACTGTGTGTCACCTTACTTGGAACAGGTCTATTTGGGATTACTTGTAGAGTGAGGTAGCATTCACCAGGAATAAGGAAAGCAGAATCTGGCCTTTAAAAGCTAGTTTATTGAAGACATGAGCTTTCAGACTCAGCAAAGAGCACAGACGAGAGTTTATAGTTTTGTAGTGTGACACCTTTTAAAATTTCATTTGGATTTAGGGGACTTTCCCCCAAACATCTCACAGGGCAGCTTGATTACAAGTTTTTCATACACAAAAACCAACCAACTTGCTTCTCTTGTTCCGTTCCTAATTAATCATGAGCACATTGAAGTGCCAACAAAACAGGGGTGAACGGCCATGTTTGAGGAAGCTGTCACTGATGCAGAATGGCTGCCTACGAGAGCTGAAGAGTGTCTGATATAGCAGTTCTTTTCTGCACGGCTAATTTGTTTACACTTGTCAGAGAGCACCAGAATGGCAGTGACCTATATTAACACAATAGCAAGTGAGGCCTTGAACCAAATCCAGCTCTGAGATTATGACCAGCCTATACATGGGCAAAAAGAAGGGCTATTATTTTCCCATGCTGTACTTCTTGTCTATTCACATCTTGAAAGCAGTTCACACCGACCCAGAGGATTAGCGGAACCAGCTATTTTAACTGTCCACTGCACATGAGATTTCCACAGCAAAAATTCCCACGTTAAAGAAATTAGAGCTTTACAGCAGGGGAAATTTTCAGTAAACTGAGTTATATGGATGGAAAGACAAACTCAGCTCTGAAGCCAGTTATAAAACGAAGATACTAATTACACTGTGTCCACAATGCATTGCAATGGGCTACTAGGGATTGAGGTAAATTCTGTGCTATTAGTATGACTTTCCATTTAAGCAACTGAATGGGACACAAAAGCTAAGTGCCACATCCTGCTTCCCCTCTGTGGGCGCACAAGGCCCCAAATGCTGTGGAAATGCCACCTTCCGGCTGAGCAGGATGCTGGGTGGTAACCATGCGCCAGAAGGGTTCCGCAGCCCTCTGCATGCCGCAGAACATGCTACATAGTGGCTCTCTGTGCAGGACTGTGGAAAGGAGCATTGTGGGAGGAGTGGGGAAATGGCAGGGGCTTACTGACCCAATCCCCGACCGAAGCAAGATGTGGCTCTGTCCAGTGCTTCTCTCCCTAGCAGCCATAGCCCAGCTAAGCAAGAATCTAGCTGCAGGTTTCAGGGAGGATTCTACCCCACTAACCATGTGCATTCCCCCTTTCAGCTGGACTTTGTGCGGGGAACCACAGTTTGGGTTTATGTGATCTTCTTGTCTTGAACACTCTGGCACATGTTCTCGCATGGCCTACAGGCTGTTTTCAGCAGACAAATACTGTTTGCCATTCCTTGTAACTTTCAAGTAGCTGTGATCTCAGATGTTGCCTGCTGATGATGGAGCCCTTGTGACACAGGTAAGGAGGGTGGCTTCTGACTTTCCATATTAGGCCTGAGTGAAAGAAAGGAAATGTTTGTGAAACTGAAATAAAACAATGTGTGTGTGTGTGTGTGAATGCACTCTCTGTACAGAGCGAGGTGATAAACCTACATGGGGAGAGGGCTCTAATCAGCAGCCAAAGATTTAACAAGATCCTATGGTGTGAAGCTGAAGCTACACAAATTCAGACTAGAAATAAGATGTAAATTATTCAAAGCGAGGATAATTAACCATTGGAATGAGTAGGCATTGGCCATCACTTGAAGTCTTTAAATCAAGACTGGATATCTTTTTAGAATATATGCGCTAGTTCTCCCAGAAGTTATGGGCTTGAATGCAGGAGTCACGGTGAAATTCTCTGGCCAGTGTTAAGGAGGAATTCAGACTAGATGACCATAAAGGTTCCTAATGGCCTTAAAATCTATGAATCTATGAACTCTGTTGAAATGCATTGGACTAGGGGAGATTTATGGAGGGACCAAATGGAAAAACATTAAGTATTTGTTTAAAAAGAATAGGGATTGTCACTCCTAAGCAGGGCTGTTTGGACTGTCTGACCAGGCCCTGTGCTCTGTGATTCACTCTGCTGTCTCCAGACAGGAAAAGAAAATTAGACTAGGAGCCAAGATTTCTGGGTTCTATTCCCAGCTCTTCCACTGACCTGCTGTAACTTGGCCAAGTCACTTAAGCACTCTGTACTGCAGCTGCTCTGTCTGCAAAATGATACTTAAAGACACTCAGAGATCTACAGGAGGAAAATGCTATATAAGAGTTATTAATGCAGATTTGTATTAGAAATCTAAAAAAGTGGCATTACAGTCACAGCAACTATTACATTATCTAGCTATAAATCTATTTACACACACCTATATGCATATGTATTCACACACACTCACCTTTCCTAATAGCAGCAGCAGCAGCCACAGACGCCATATTTTCCAGTTTTTATTTCTATCGCTTCAAAAAATGATTTGTGTCCTCTTTCAACTCTCACACAATTATCATAAACCACCTCCAACATAGCATTTCTGTCTGTCCCATTGAGCGATCCTTTGATGTCCAAGATTATATTCAGATGTTCTTTCCTTTCCAAAAGTACCAGGAATCAGATCAGTAAAACAGAGGAGACAAATATGTCTGCTTGATAAGACACAATTACACAGGGCCAAGAGCAGAGTCTTGGAAACTGTTAAACTCCAACTGCTGATAAACGGGTTTCTAACACCTATGGCCACCCAGAATGTTATACCTGTATTTAAAATTATGATCTCACCTAGCCAAAGCTGTTCCTGACCCAGTTCTCTACTAAGAGCAGAGCAGGACTGTTTGATTGTTTGGCAGGTTGGTTTTTATGGTGACTCCACATTTTATTTTTAAGAGCATTTTGTTTTACCCTTTCTGCAAAGAGATGGTGACCTCTTGGTCACCTGGAAGATGGTATTTTCCCTTGTGCAGTAGTTGCTTGGCTGAATGGGACTGTCACTTATTACCCTATTTAATGATGCGGGCAGTAAGAACCCAAGTCAGATGTGATGTAAGCAGGTGTGATGCCATTGAAGTCAATGACATTGAACCAGCTCTAACTTTGGCCCTAAGAGACTACGATCAGAATGGGTATTTTTCCAAGTATTGTCTGTGCATAGAAGTTAACTTGGAAAAATACAGTTACTAGAACAGGACATCAGAAAAATGATGGAAGGAACTGAAGGAAAAAAAACAGAACAGTTTGACAAACTGAGATTAGCTACCATTTCATTTTACAGAGTAGTAGCCGTGTTAGTCTGTATCCGCAAAAAGAACAGGAGTACTTGTGGCACCTTAGAGACTAACAAATTTATTGTAGCATAAGCTTTCGTGGGCTACAGCTCACTTCATCGGATGCATGTAGTAGAAAATACAGAAGGAAGATATATATATATATACACACATGAAACAATGGATGTTACCATACACATTATAAGGAGAGTGATCAGTTGTCAGCAGGAGAGAAAAATAAGTCTTTGTGGTGGTAATGAAAATGGCCCATTTCCAGCACTTGACAAGGAGATATAAGGAACTGTAAGGGGCGGGGGGGAAGATAAGCATGGAGAAATTGTTTTACCTTGTGTAATGGCCCATCCACTCCCAGTCTTTATTCAAACCTAATTTGATGGTGTCCAATTTGCAAATTAATTCCAATTCAGCAGTCTCTCGTTGGAGTCTGTTTTTGAAGTTTTTTTGTTGTAATATTGTGACTTTTAGGTCTGTAATCGAGTGGCCAGGGAGGTTGAAGTGTTCTCCAACTGGTTTTTGAATGTTATAATTCTTGACGTCTGATTTGTGTCCATTTATTCTTTTACGTAGAGACTGTCCGGTTTGGCCAATGTACGTGGCAGAGGGGCATTGCTGGCACATGATGGCATATATCACATTGGTAGATGTGCAGGTGAACGAGCCTCTGATAGTGTGGCTGATGTGATTAGGTCCTATGATGGTATCCCCTGAATAGATATGTGGACAGAGTTGGCAACGGGCTTTGTTGCAAGGATAGGTTCCTGGGTTAGTGTTTTTGTTGTTTGGTGTGTGGTTGCTGGTGAGTATTTGCTTCAGGTTTGGGGGCTGTCTGTAAGCAAGGACTGGCCTGTCTCCCAAGATCTGTGAGAGTGATGGATCGTCCTTCAGGATAGGTTGTAGATCCTTGATGATGCGCTGGAGAGGTTTTAGTTGGGGGCTGTAGGTGATGGCTAGTGGCGTTCTGTTACTTTCTTTGTTNGTGTGGTGTGTGGTTGCTGGTGAGTATTTGCTTCAGGTTTGGGGGCTGTCTGTAAGCAAGGACTGGCTTGTCTCCCAAGATCTGTGAGAGTGATGGATCGTCCTTCAGGATAGGTTGTAGATCCTTGATGATGCGCTGGAGAGGTTTTAGTAGGGGGCTGTAGGTGATGGCTAGTGGCGTTCTGTTACTTTCTTTGTTGGGCCTGTCCTGTAGTAGGTGACTTCTGGGTACTCTTCTGGCTCTGTCAATCTGTTTCTTCACTTCAGCGGGTGGATATTGTAGTTGTAAGAACGCTTGATAGAGACAGGCCCAACAAAGAAAGTCTTCCTTCTGTATTTTCCACTACATGCATCCGATGAAGTGAGCTGTAGCCCACGAAAGCTTATGCTACAATAAATTTGTTAGTCTCTAAGGTGCCACAAGTACTCCATTTCATTTTAGGAACTAAAAGTCAATATTAGTTCCTACTGTCAGTTTCCGGTGTGAAATGTAAATGCTGAATGCATGCTGGATAATGTATAATTAATGACACATAAAAGAACTACGTTAAAAGAATGTTAAGGTTGCCAAGTTAAACATTCAAAAGTTAAGAACTGCCTGAATTAAGGTTGTTCGTGCAACGCTAATTTGACCCCCCCTGTGCATGTGCATTATGATGTAGTCTTTAATTACATGATCACTTTTTTCCCCTGGACTCCTGCCTCCTTCAGTGCAAAGAATGGGAAATTTCAACCCAAATGGTCAACGTTTGATAGTTATAATCAACCAAAACCAGGATCTAAGAATGGAGGTGTCAGGCAGCCTTAATTATAGATGTTTGTACCAGCTCTGACTATAATAATCCCAAAGCACAGCCAAGAAGGTGCACAGGTAGTGTATTGGATAACAAATATTGTTACAGGATTTATGGCTGTAGATAATCAGCTAAGCAGCCTGAATAACTATAATCCATGCAATGCCTTACCTTATATCTGGAAACTTGACGAGAAGAAACACAAGCTGTATTTTCATTGCTTCGATGTCAGTAAGTAGAATAAAATCTAGGATACCTTTAATAGGGTCATCCAGTGAAGCAGTTCCCTAGGGATATAAGAACATATGCATTCAACTGGAGTGGCAGAGGAAGCAGAGTGCAATGTGAAGATCTGGCTTCAGGATCAGACTTGGATCACCTACTTGTGGACCAGAAAAAGCTATGAGCATTGCAGGGGTTGTGTGGTATTTTCCCCTCATATGTAAGAATAAAGTAGAATCTAATCATACAACTGCATTAGCAACCCCTACTGGCCAATATATGCAACTGCATTATGGGTGACTTTAAACAAGCCCTCCAAAAGAGCGAGGCTATGGGGAGGTGAAATTGGAACAGAAAGAAAGTGAAAAAAGGGTTTGATCCTGCAAGGATCTGTGCACTCCTGCAAGACTGAGCCCTATAAACGAAAGCAAAGAAATATTACATTTTTAATGACATTTGATAAATGAGGATTGGGATGAACTGCCCAGAGTTAGCTTCAGATCTTGCTCACATTTTGAGTAGAAAGGTAATGTGAGTAAATTGCTATTCTGAATTATTTATGCCACAATATCAGCATAACTTCTATGGCAAAGCAAACCTAGGGAATGTGCTGTTCAAATTAGTTCAGGACAAAAACACATTCCCATGATATCTACTTAGCATCGAGAATCAGACTGGATTTTGCAGGAGCTAGCACATCTCTGCATTGAACATAAATTCAAAAGATAATATTTAGATTCAACCCTCCTCTCTCTCTTCCTCTGCATTGCAGAAATACAGACCGTGTGTAGCTCTGCATACCAAGAAAACTATAATTATTGCCGGATTTTGCTCCCTAACATACTCAAACTGTACAATATTCCCTGTTTGTCAAGCTCATTATTATCAAATGTTATTTATTACAGAGTGCCAAAAGGGTCTATACAGAGAGGTAGGAAGATAAGATCCCTGATCTAAAAGGGTCTACTGCAACTCAAATAGCCAAAGTATAGGTGACTGAGCAGTAATGCTTAACACAATCTTGTTAGATCTTATTTTACAATATATGTAATTATTATTTAGCAAACACTTCTTTGAGGGGAGGGCTGGGAGTTTCAAAATGTGTTTTGAGAAGGGACTTGAAAGGGGAAAGCATGTGCACATGGCAGGCTAGGTCAGGAAGCAAGTGCAACCATGGTAGTAACTGCATGCATAAATTAAGTGTGCAGTTGAGCATATATTTTGCATGCACAATTGTGCACCCAGCTTGACTGAACATCAGACCCCACATTTTTAAGTATATTTCTTCTAGCAAGGTTTTCAGTGCTAATACCTTGAGCAATGAGAGAGGAAAGAGCATGGGTGAAGGGAGTGGCATTTTACCAACTGCATGCAGAGTTGTTCTTCAACCTGTGTATATTATAGGTTGTGTGTGTGTATATATATACAATTATATTATTTTGGATTGCCTGTGCATTGCCTAATTTAGATGATAAGATCAGCTCTTCTTCCATGTCTTATACAATGCTGAGCACAGCATTAATGGTAAGTTTAAGAGCTATCTGTTAGAGAATCTTTTTTTTTTAAATAACATATTTCTGGTGGTCTCTGAAAGTTTTAAGGTCTCTTTAAATGGCCTACTTAATACAACAGACCTTAAAAGTACTTGCAGTTTTCATTTTTCCATACTGAGACTAATGGGTTAATTGCAGTGAGTTTGAGCTTTTTCCAAGGGAGGCTAAAAAATTATTTGTTTATTTACACAGAGTTTGAATCACTGACAACCAGCCTACTGCAGCTCTCACTGAGATAGAAAGCAGGATTGCCAAACCCAAGCAGTCAAAAATAATGAGTCAGGCCCAAGAAATCATGTGATCGGCTTAAAATTCATAGATTCTTTTAAAAGAATTAATTTGGGGTCTTTTTATTTGCGCCATTTGGTTTCTGAGCCCTTTGGGTTCATGTTTTCCAGCTTTTCTCTCCAACCATAAAACTAGTAACTTAATTTTTTTAAATGAAAGCTGAGAGCCTGATGTAATCACATGACTCCAGTAGCTGAGGGATTATGAAAAATGCCAGATGTTGAGAGATTTGCTATAAAATCAAAAGTGCTGGCAACACTACGGAAGCCTCTTTTCACATCCCAGACTGCTGTTTGCATGCACTTCCTTCTGATTTCACACAAAACATCCAGCCTCCTTTGGGAATTCATCTGTTCTGGATCCACCTGGCCTCTGCTTTGCTTTATCTTGTACTCACCAGTAATTTGATTGGGAAAATGTATCAGGTAGCCAAGAATTACAGTATTTTTAATTATCATACATTACTAGGCCCTCTGCAGTGCATTTCACCCATCTCTCTACATGTGCTTTACAAACCTTCATGATAATCCTGATCCCTCTGAGATAAGTAAAAGAGATACAGCAATCCCTTTACCCACCACTGAAATGCAGTAACTTCTGTAGTGGAACACAGAAGCGTGCAACAACCTGTCAGAGCAGGAAGTGAGAAGGATACCGTATCCCACTGAAACTATACTACAGCAGACCTTTGAGGAGAGTGTAGGTTCTATAGGACTCTGCATTGCCCAACTGGCAAGAGCCGCATGGTAGAGCAGCATGGACAACATCACCTGCTCTACTGAGGCAATTGCCCCGTGAAGTGCAACGGGCCTAGCTGGTGTAATTAACACCGCCCAGTTTTGAGTCACTCGCTGTTTCCTGTTGCAGGGGAAAGAGTAGAAAGCTTGGGGTCCCCCTACATTCCAAAGCTACAAACTAACAATATTTTGCACCACTGATAGCAGATTTGAACTGCCAACATGATGTCTTGAAGCATGACTGATGTTTATGTATGGAGAGCTGGGTATCAGTTTGTTAAGTGCTCCTGTTCCATTCAGAAATGTGCCACTCATTGTCCAGGTTCTTGTACTTGGTGGTGGAAAGAGTAAACATAACACTGCAAAGCCGAATCAAAGACTTACGAAGCATTCTTCAAAGAGCGTTTGAATTGCCCGGTGATCCGCTTCAATTTTGTTGGCAATTTTCCTCCGCTTTGATGACTTCCCAGAAGCAGTTAGGAGAGCCTGAACATACTCAGTGACAATGATGTGATGGACAGTCTGGATGAGGGTCTGTTCCAGACAAAGAAACAAAGATTAGCCTCTTTGTGCTGAGTGTGGCTATGAGTAAAGGCCAGATTCTGGCTAGAAAGACACTGGCCACTTTGGTTTCACTCAGAAGCAGGCCCCAATCTTCCCCCTCTGAACCCTTTTAAAGAGTCTAGCAGTGCTAGTCTAACACATGGATGTACTACGGTGGGCACAATCTGCTTAGAGACTATGGGTGATGAGGGCCATGTAAGTACTTAAAGGGAGTGAGAGAGATCTAGCCCTCAGTATCACTCAAAGACAGTTCATTGGACAAAACTACAGTTCATTAGCAATTTAAATCAGGTCAGTTTTAGGCTGCAGTCAAAGCACATAGGAAATCTCTAGCCCTGCCCCCAAACACACTTGGCAACACAGAGTCAGTTCTGGCTTAGGCCTGGTCTACACTACGATGTTAGTTCGAATTTAGCAGCGTTATACCGAATTAACCTTGTACCCGTCCACACAACGAGGCCATTTAATTCGACTTAAAGGGCTCTTAAAATCGGTTTCTGTACTCCTCTCCGACGAGGGGAGTAGCGCTAAATTCGAACTTGCTGGTTCGAAGTAGGGTTAGTGTGGACGGAATTCGAAGGTATTGGCCTCCGGGAGGTATCCCACAGTGCACCATTGTGACCGCTCTGGACAGCAATCGAAACTCGGATGCTCTGGGCAGTTGGACAGGAAAAGCCCCGCGAACTTTTGAATTTCATTTCCTGTCTGCCCAGCCTGGTGAGCACAGGTGACCACACAGAGCTGAGCAGCACAGGTAGCGATGCAGGCCGACAACCGCAAACGAGCACCAGCATGGACCACACGCGAGATACTGGATCTGATCGCCATATGGGGAGAGGATTCAGTGCTCGCAGAACTGCGTTCCAAGAGACGGAATGCAAAGATCTTTGACAAGATCTCCAAGGGGATGATGGAGAGAGGCCACAATCGGGACTCCATTCAGTGCCGTATAAAGGTGAAGGAGCTCCGACAGGCCTATCAGAAGACGAAGGAGGCCAACGGACGGTCCGGGGCAGAGCCGCAGACATGCCGCTTTTACGATGAGCTGCATGCAATTCTCGGAGGGGCCGCCACCACTACCCCACCCCTGAGCGTGGACTCCGAGGAGGGGTTAATGTCTTCGTTGCATGACGAATCTGCGGACGGGGAAGAGGAGGAGGAGGAGGACGACGAACTTGTGGAGAGCACACAGCGCTCCATTCTCCCCGACAGCCAGGAGCTCTTTCTGACCCTGACAGAGGTGCCCTCCGAACCCTCCCAAGGCGGCATCGCAGACCCCCTGGAAGGGACCTCTGGTGAGTGAACCTTTTCAAATATCNGACACAATGGCCAGTGACAGGTTCGAAAGAGCAAACAGAATAGCTCCACAATTGGATGTTGCAATGCTATTTCTATCTTTGAATTGAAATTAGTGGTGGTGAAAAGTGCCATGTTTACAGACGTGGAATTGGAAGTCTTGTTTTTAACCATAGGGCACGCATAGCACAGGCAGCAGCAATGCAAACTTCCCCCATAATGAAAGGGAGGATAGCCCAGTGTTTAGGGAACTAGCTTTCTACATGGGAGACCCAAATTCAAATCCCTGCTGTGCCACAGACTTTCTGTGAGACCTTAGGGAAGTTATTTAGTTTCTCTTGGCCTTCATTCTCCACCAATAAAATAAGGATAATAGCAAGTCTCTACTTCATAGGGATGTTCTGAGAATAAATGCATTAAAGATTATGAGGGTTTCAGATACTACGGTAATGGGGGCCTTATAAGTGCTTAGCTAGACAGATTGCTACAACCATGACCAGGCGGGGGGGGGGGGACAGGAGCGCCGCCAGCTTTTTCAGCGCCCTAGGCGGCGGAAGGTCCCGCCCCCGAAAGCGGCGGCGGAAGGTCCCGCCCCCAAAATTCCGCCGACGACCGGGGCACCAGCACCCCCCAAATAGTAGTGCCCTAGGCGACCGCCTAGGTTGCCTAATGGGTTGCGCCGGCCCTGGGGCGGGGGGCACCTTTTAAGGTAGTCCAACCCCCTCCTCCCCCCTTTTCCATGCCCATTCATTTCCTGGCTTCTCTGCTAAGATCACAACAAGAGTTGTAATCGTAATAGTGGTTTTTGTGATGTTGACACTTGTCTGTTAGGAACTGGACTGAGACCATCAGGTCTTCGTCTAAACCATTTGGGGCTAAATGGGAGTTTGGGTTAACTTTGAAATACTTAGCAATCCCAACATCCAATGGCATGGTTTGTGGTGGTTTTTCTTAGTAATATCTTGCCTATTTCTTACCTCATAGGTCTCTGTATTTTTCATCTCAAACCTTGAAAAACTTGACCGTAAACAGTCTAGAAATTTGTGAAAATCACGATTATCTTTTCTGAAGTGATCCTTCAATGCCACCTGAGGAATAGGAAATAACTGAGGTCAATGGCAGGCCATTTAGAAACATCACAGAGGCATCATTTCTGTTTGCTCCATCCACTTTTAGAGGTGGAGTCATTCAAGTGCTGCAGCATCTTCTTTTCATTCCTTTGTTTCAAATGATAAGCAAAACGATGAAAGCAGGAAACAATTAAAACCCCAGATAGACTAAATTAACATGTTGAGCCCCAACACTGGAAGACCTCAGGCTCTGGAAGAGACAAGGTGGGTGAGATAATATCTTTTATTGGACCAACTTCTGTTGGTGAGAGAGACAAGCTTGAGCTTACACAGAGCTCTTCTTCAGATCTGGGAAACTTAGGCCGTGGCTACACTCGAAACTTCAAAGCGCTGCCGTGGGAGCGCTCCCGCGGCAGCGCTTTGAAGTGCGTGTGTGGTCGCGCGCCCAGCGCTGCAGGTACTCCACCTCCCCGAGGGGATTAGCTTACAGCGCTAGGAGCGCGGCTCCCAGTGCTTGGGCACTGTTTACACTGGCGTTTTACAGCGCTGTAACTTGCTGCGCTCAGGGGGGTGTTTTTTCACACCCCTGAGCGAGAAAGTTGCAGCGCTGTAAAGCGCCAGTGTAGCCATAACCTAAAAGTGTCACAGCTAAATACAAGATGGAACAGATTGTTTAGCATAAATAGTTAACACATATTTCAAGGGACCATTTAAGGTAAAGTGGCCCATTAACACCCCTCCAATCATAGGGAGGAATGGGTGGGGAGGAAGTGGGGGGGGGTTGTTAATGGGTTATAGACTTTTTGTAATAAGCCATAAATCCTGGTCTCTATTCAGTCCATGATTTTTAGTGTCTGGCAAAGTTATGAATTTAAGCTCCCAGACTCATCTTTTGAAAGTGTTGTGCAGGTTTCCTTTGAGGATGAGGACTGATAGGCCAGATATAGCATAATCGCTTTGTGAAAAGTGTTCACCGACAGATGATAGGGTGTTTTTGTCTTTTATCATTTTCCTGGGTGAATGCATGCAAGACTGTAGTAACTGTCTGCTTTCACCCACATAGTTGCTACTGGGGCATTTAGTGCACTGGATGAGGTACACCACCTGTTGTGATAGGCATGTGTAGGATACATGGATCTTGAAAGGTGTGTTGTAGGGTGTGTTGATCATTACAGCAGTGGAGATATGTCTGCAGGTTTTGTATCTCTTGTTCTGACAGGGTCTGGTTCTGCTTTAAGTTGGTGTGTCCTGGTCTGTGGGGAGCTGAAGACCTCTGAGTAAGCTCCAAAGCTTGTTTCTCTCATCAACGGCACAGCTACAACAACATTGCATGCAATAATGGAAGATACCTAATTTTGCCATCTGAAATGGAAACTCGACAACATAAAGAAAAAGGAAGCAAAACTTACCACGACATCTACTTCCTGAGCAAATACAAGAAACAAAACATTATCCCCAGAGGTCTCATCATCTAACACACTCTGACCACTACATACAACTCCAAATATGCTGAACAGCTCGGCAGATGGACTTCAGAAAAACGGAGGAACCACTTACTGCATCCCACATGCTCCAGGAGGAACCACCTCAAACAAGAAATAATCACATACTCCCACACACTGAGATATATTAATGATATTTTCATCCTCTGGAAAGACGACCTACGTGCCTCATAGATTTCCATCACAACTTCAACAACCACCACCCATCCATTAAACTGTCTCTGGAACACTCCCACACCAGCATCAACTTCCTGCACACCACAATCAGCTTCAACAATGGAACCCTACAGACAACTATATACAAGAAACCCTTGGATCACCACACCGAACTTCATAGATCCAGTCATCATCCCAAACACACCAAGAAATCTATAATCTACAGCAAGACACTCAGGCCATGTCTACACTTACAAGCTTACAACAGCACAGCTGTACCGATACTGCTGTGCCGTTGTAAGATCAATGGTGTAGCCACATTATGCCAATGGGAGAGAGCTCTCCCATCAACATAATAGAACCAGCTCAACAAGTGGCTGTAGCACTTATGCTGGCAAAACTTATGTCACTCAGAGGGGTGTTTTTTCACATTCCTGAGCGACAAAAGTTTTGCCAACATAAGTGCTAGTGTAGACATAGCTTCAGATACCACAGAATATGCCCAGAGAAGAGAGTCTAGGATATACATCTTAACACACTCAAAACCACCTTCACCAAACAAGGACACTGCACCAGACATGCAGATCGCATCATGGAATGGGCCACCCAAATATCCCAAGAGAACCTGCTCCAATACAGAAATAAAACGCCTTCTAACCACATATCCCTAGTTGTTATCTACCACCCCACACTGGAACCCATATGGGGTATAAACAAATAACTACAACCCATACTCAATGGGACCCCATCCTGAAAGAAATCTTTCCTGAACCCCTTCTTCTGGCCTTCAAACAACGCCCAGTATCCCCAGGAGTATCATCAGGAGCAAGTTCTCCACAGACGAGGCCACACCAATTCAAAGCGAGACCAGACCCTGCCAGAATAACAGATGCAAAACATGCAGACATATCTCCACTGCTAAAATGATCAACACCCCCTTCCCCAACACATCTTACAAAATCCATGGGTCCTACACATGCCTATCACAAATGTGGTGTGCCTCATCCTGTGCACTAAATGCCCCAATAGCATCTATGTGGATGAAACCAGACAATCACTGTGCTCCCAATGAACTCACACAGGACAATGATAAAAGACAAAAACACCCTATCACCTGTGGGTGAACACTTTTCACAAAGCGATCACTATATATCTGACCTGATGTGATTGCAGAGCCATTGGCCATTAACTTTGAAAACTTGTGGCGATCGAGGGAGGTCCCAAACGATTGGAAAAAGGCAAATATAGTGCCCATCTTTAAAAAAGGGAAGAAAGAGAATCCGGGGAACTACAGACTGGTCAGCCTCACCTCAGTCCCTAGAAAAATCATGGAGCAGGTCCTCAAGGAATCCATTTTGAAGCACTTGGAGGAGTGGAAGGTGATCAGGAACAGTCAACATGGATTCACCAAGGGCAAATCATGCCTGACTGACCTGATTGCCTTCTATGATGAGCTAACTGGCTCTGTGGATATGGAGAAAGCGGTGGACATGATATACCTTGACTTTAGCAAAGCTTTTGATACGGTCTCCCACAGTATTCTTGCCAGCAAGTTAAAAAAGTATGGATTGGATGAATGGACTAAAGGTGGATAGAAAACTGGCTAGATCATCGGGCTCAATGGGTAGTGATCAACGGCTTGATGTCTAGTTGGCAGCCGGTATCAAGTGGAGTGCCCCAGTGTTCGGTCCTGGGTCCAGTTTTGTTCAACATCTTCATTAATGATCTGGATGATGGGATGGATTGCACCCTCAGCAAGTTTGCGGATGACACTAAGCTGTGGGGAGAGGTAGACATGCTGGAGGGTAGGGATAGGGTCCAGAGTGACCTAGACAGATTGGAGGATTGGGCCAAAAGAAATCTGATGAGGTACAACAAGGACAAGTGCAGAGTTCTGCACTCAGGATGGAAGAATCCCATGCACTGCTACAGGCTGAGGACCAACTGGCTAAGTGGCAGTTCTGCAGAAAAGGACCTGGGGATTACGGTGGACGAGAAGCTGGATATGAGTCAACAGTGTGCCCTTGTTGCCAAGAAGGCTAACGGCATATTGGGCTGCATTAGTAGGAGCATTGCCAGCAGATCGAGGGAAGTGATTATTCCCCTCTCTTCGGCACTGGTGAGGCCACATCTGGAGTATTGCATCCAGTTTTGGGCCCCCCACTACAGAAAGGATGTGGACGAATTGAGAGAGTCCAGCGGAGGGCAACAAAAATGATTAGGGGGCTGGGGCACATGACTTACGAGGAGGGGCTGAGGGAACTGGGCTTATTTAGTCTGCAGAAGAGAAGAGTCAGGAGGGATTTGATAGCAGCCTTCAACTGCTCAAGATAGTTAGGACCAAAGCAGACTGTGAAGAACTTCAAAAAGATCTCACAAAACTAAGTGATTGGGCAACAAAATGGCAAATGAAATTTAATGTGGATAAATGTAAAGTAATGCACATTGGAAAAAATAACCCCAACTATACCTACAATATGATGGGGGCTAATTTAGCTACAACAAATCAGGAAAAAGATCTTGGAGTCATCGTGGATAGTTCTCTGAAGACGTCCACGCAGTGTGCAGAGGCGGTCAAAAAAGCAAACAGGATGTTAGGAATCATTAAAAAGGGGATAGAGAATAAGACGGAGAATATATTATTGCCCTTATATAAATCGATGGTACGCCCACATCTTGAATACTGCGTACAGATGTGGTCTCCTCATCTCAAAAAAGATATACTGGCACTAGAAAAGGTTCAGAGAAGGGCAACTAAAATGATTAGGGGTTTGGAACGGGTCCCATATGAGGAGAGATTAAAGAGGCTAGGACTTTTCAGCTTGGAAAAGAGGAGACTAAGGGGGGATATGATAGAGGTATATAAAATTATGAGTGATGTGGAGAAAGTAGATAAGGAAAAGTTATTTACTTATTCCCATAATACAAGAACTAGGGGTCACCAAATGAAATTAATAGGCAGCAGGTTTAAAACAAATAAAAGGAAGTTCTTCTTCACACAGCGCACAGTCAACTTGTGGAACTCCTTGCCTGAGGAGGTTGTGAAGGCTAGGACTATAACAGCGTTTAAAAGAGAACTGGATAAATTCATGGAGGTTAAGTCCATTAATGGCTATTAGCCAGGATGGGTAAGGAATGGTGTCCCTAGCCTCTGTTTGTCAGAGGGTGGAGATGGATGGCAGGAGAGAGATCACGTGATCATTACCTGTTAGGTTCACTCCCTCTGGAGCACCTGGCATTGGCCACTGTCAGTAAACAGGATACTGGGCTAGATGGACCTTTGGTCTGACCTAGTACGGCCGTTCTTATGTTCTTATGTAACTACCTGAAGGGGGGTTCCAAAGTGGATGGAGCTAGGCTGTTCTCAGTGGTGGCAGATGACAGAACAAGAAGCAATGGTCTCAAGTTGCAGTGGGGGAGGTCTATGTTGGATATTAGGAAAAACTATTTCACTAGGCGGATGGTCAAGCACTGGAATGGGTTACCGAGGGAGGTGGTGGAATCTCCTTCCTTAGAGGTTTTTAAGGCCCGGCTTGACAAAGCCCTGGCTGGGATGATTTAGTTGGGGTTGGTCCTGCTTTGAGCGGGGGTAGGACTAGATGACCTCCCGAGGTCCCTTCCAACCCTGAGATTCTATGACCTCTCAGTCCTCATCCTCAAAGGAAACCTGCACATTTTCAAAAGACGAGTCTGCGATCTTAAATTCATAACTTTGCTAGACACTAAAAATCATGGACTGAACAGAAACACTGCATTTATAGCTTACTAGAACAATCTGTAATCCACTAATAATGCCCCCCTCCCCCAGCTGCTTCCCCCTCTCTTCCTTTCCTCTCTGAGTGGAAGGGTGTTAACGGGCCACTTCACCTTCAATGGTCCCTTGAAATATGTGTTAACAATTAAACTAAACAATCTGTTCCATCTTGTATTTAGCTGTGACACTCACTCTGGGGGCTTGTCTACCCGTACAGCACTGCAGCTGTAGCACTTTAGTGAAGATGCTACTGCACTGATGGGACAGCTTCTCCTGTCAGCGCAGTTAATCCACCTCCATGAGAAGCAGTAGCTATGTTAACAGGAAAAGCTCTCCCGTCAGCATAGTGCTGTCTATACAGGGGTTAGGTCGGCATAACTATGTCACTATGGGGTATGGATTTTTCACACACCTGAGCAACGTAGTTATACCAATGTAAGTTCAGGGCTGCTGAAACAATTCGTATAGCGGGGTGCTGAGAGCCACTGAACCAAACTGTTAACCCTGGATATGAGGGAAACCACTTCAAGCCAGGGGATGCTGCAGCATCCACACACACCCCACCCCCGCGCACCCTTAGTTCCAGGGCCTATGTGGAAGTTTGTAGTGTTGACCCAGCCTGAAAAAGTTTCCAAGTCCAGAAAAAGAGCTCTGTGTAAGCTCGACATTTTGTCTCTCTCACCAACAGAAGCTGGTCCAATAAAAGATATTACCTCACCCACATTGTCTCTCTGATATCCTGGGACCAGCACGGCTATAACAACACTTCATAAGACTGTGGAAGGCAGACAGCCTCTCAGTGGAGCGATAGCTATATCAGTGAGGCTATGCAGGATGTGCCCACACAGATTAGGATCACAGGAACTGCCAAACTGGATCAACCCTGTGGTTCATCTAGTCCAGCATCCTATCTCCAACAGTAATCAGCACCAGATGCTTCAGAGGAAGGTACAAGAACCCTGCAGCAGGCATATGCAAGAGAATCTGCCCTCCATATTAAGTCTCATCCTGATCTCTAACAGTCAGAGACTGACTTAAGGCCTGAAGCATGAGGTTTAAAATCCCTTCCCAAATTTTGTTTCCATCAGCTATTATAACTCTGGAAATTCTTGATCTCCAGATAAGTGTCCAGGTGCTTTTTGAATCTTGCTAAATTCTTGGCTTTAATGACTTACTGTGGCAATGAGTTCCACAGTCTAATTGTGCACCATGTAGAAAAGTATTTCTTTTATCAGTTTTGAATTTGCCACCTTTCAATGTCACCAAATGTCCCCTCATTCTTGAGTTATGATATATAGAGAACAATAGCCCTCGATCTAGCTTCTCTGTGCCTAGATTAACTAAGGGGCGCGCACACACACACACACACACACACACACACACACACACACGGGCTTTGACAGCCATCTGATATGTTTGCAGTGGTCTTCAGCTTCGTGAAGAAGTGAACAATACACCAAAGATAAATGGCATCACATTATTTAACTTTGTTCATTGAGAAATTCATAGCCATTAGAAATTAATATTTTTCGCTTCAGCTCTTGGGATTTGAATACAGGTGGGCAGCCATCGGTGCACCTTTAGTAATAGCAGAAAAGATTATGGCTCCAAAAAGCGGAGTATTAGAATCCTGAATGATTAAATAGACAGAAGCTCCAAGGTACAGATCTAAAATATATCAATTCATCAGTCCTGCAGACAAAGCCATACATCATCCCCAGGATCAGGACAGGAACAGCTGCCTGACAGCATGAAAACATCATTAAATGTTAACACTGGTCTCAGATACCTTGACTTTAGAAGTAATTGCCTGCCGAAGAAGTTCTCTGCTCTGTTCTTCTGTACTGTCTATAAATTCCTTCACTTTAGCATCAGTGTCAGCACTAGCACTGTAGATGTACGTTAGCTTATGCCAAGCAGCTCTGTCAAAAAAAAGAAGAAGAAGAACAAACCAAAACCAAAAGTCACATAGGGCCATATTTGCAGTCCATGGTCTCTTTTAAGGCCTGATCCAACTCCCATTTGAGTCAACGGGATTTTTTCAAATGGTTAAAGGTTGTTACATGCTTAACTGCATCACTGGATGAGGGCCTAAGTGCACAATCACTTGTGCATATATTTTTGAGTGCTCTCATTAATGTGTGCAACTTTACATAAACAAATGCCACTTGTACATGCAAATCAAACATAAATGGGTTTTGCAAATGCAAATTCTGTCATTTTCCCAAATGAGAGGACACAAAAAATAGCACACAAACAGGATTTGCACATGTAAGACAGCTTGCAGATAAATGGAGACTGGGTCAGGGACCCTTTGTACGTTTGGCACATAACAAATGCAAATTGAATAGCACTGTACATTAAAAAGGCAACGCTTACAAGCAAAAAATGAAGACATTTATAATCAGAGCATTCTTCAAATCTACATAATCATGCAAGTCCTAGGCTAAGTGTTCACAAATCAGAAAACATCATTTTTATTTTCTGGAAAAGGTTAATGTGTAATTTTTATTTTCACATTTTAAAAGAACAATATAAATATTTTCTACTCAGTGGAGCCAACATATATCTTCAGTTTAGGATTCACAGTGTTAGCAACATATCATGGGACTCTTGCCTTCGCCGTAAGCAACATATCACAGCGCATATATTATGAAAGAAAAAATTACTTGCGCATGACTGACTCCAAAATTAAAGTAAACACTATGGCTATTTTTGGGGTTAGGGTTTTTTGGCTTACTCCAGCAGATCCCCAGGTAATCTTACACAGAAAAACCACCGGTGAGCCTGTTTTCACCACTGTCACAAGCATTACTGAATTGAGCATTTTGGTGCCTAGAACCTCCTCTCTCCTTTTATGCTTTGTTGCTTCCTGTTCCTTTTAACAAAAAGAGGTAAGATGTAGGGTGTTCACATAGGGCTTGATCCAGCAAAGCACTTAAGCTCTTGCTTAACTTTAAGCACTCAAGTAGTCTCATTGACTTCAATGGGAGCTAGATGAGGCCTATAAAGCAGAAAATTCACTTCACTTCACATGTCATGCTGGTCTGTTTTCTCACCTGAAAATGCAGCAGTTCTCAAGTATTTGCAAATTGCTGTAGGTCTCAGAAAAGGTGTCAAGTTGGAGAAGGCTTCTTACTTCATGTTTATAGCTAGGTAAAACAAAGTAACAAAGACATGTTTAAATAGCAAGATCTGACAACATTACAGAATCGGATAGCCTGGCAGCAAACAGACTAAATATTCCATTATTACTTTGATTCTTAGCGTGCACAGTTTTACTCTTCTAGATGCTTTCTAGAATAGGAAAAAGATACAGTCCCTGCCCTAAGTAGCTGGGAGGGATAGGAAAGTGTTAAAGTAGTAAGACTGGGCAGGTACTCAGCTTAGGATGTGTCATTGTAATGGTTCTGGGGATTTTGTGTGTTAATTTTTTGTGTGTGTTAATCCTTGTAAGCAACAAAGCAAAAGGGACTTGCCCGAAACCTCGTGCACTTCTAGAAGACTCAATGTGCATGAGTAATCAGTGAAATCTGGTGAAAGGCCTCAGATTTATAGCATTGCTGGGCAACTCACTCTTGAACTTAATTCCTTCCCTCTGTTAATTTAAAGGGACAGTGAACTTTAAAAGAAAAAAAAAATCACACTCCTTTCTGAAAATATATTGCCTACAAGTAATAGTACAGGACTCTCTGCTGGATGGGATACAGTGAGAGACCCATACTGGAAAAAGAAGAGAAGGAAGGAGCCAGAAGAAATGATAAGTTCCCATCCCTGTTATAGAGAATGGCAGGTGGGAATACATAGACAGAGCACTCGTCCTCCTCCAAGAAACAAGAGGAGGGGCCCCAAGAAACAAGATATAGGACAATTTGCGCTATCTCTCAGCAGCTAGAAATGAGAAGAGAAATATGGGAGATTGTTGTTATGGAAAAATTAACCCACCAATTACATTCCCAGCAAAATAGACATAGGACAATAAATACTTAGATATTTGGTTATAATTTATTCAGTACTCAGACAAAGCACATTAGCCAGCAAAAGAACAAAAAAAAAAGCACACCTAAGAACATAAGAACGGCCATACTGGATCAGATGAAAGGTCCATCTAGCCCAGTATCTTGTTTTCCAACAGCCTATGCCAGGTACTTCAGAGGGAATGAACAGAACAGGTAATCATCAAGTGATCCATCTCCTGTCATCCATTCCTAGCTTCTGGCAAACAGAACAGACACCTGTCCAATTTTTTGAAATGTTAACGTTTGTTATAAATGTCTTGTTTGATAAATGTATAATCAGAAGTGTCACTCGGTTTAATAAAACCACCAGAAACAACACACCCTGGGGAGTATAAAGAGGCTCACTGTGCAGAATGGTAAAAGCCTGTTAAACAGACTTGATTATTATATTAATGTAGAATGTTTCTCTAAACAAAAACTCACTGTGGTACTGATTATTGTGTTGTCTCTGATACTTACATGGTAAGGATTTGTAGACCTGTTGAAACAAGAAAGAAAGAAAGAAAGAAAGAAAGAAAGAAAGAAAGAAAGAAAGAAAGAAAGAAAGAAAGAAAGAAAGAAAGAAAGAAAGAAAGAAAGAAAAATTGTTTCCCAGAATAAATGTTGACCCAAGTACTTAAGAAAACCAAAAAAGTCCAGAGGAATAAAATCTCCAAGAAAGGTGATGAAACTTAAATCTGGCAGCTTGATGAGAACTTGCTGTAAAATGGGGTAATAAATGGGGAATTGGGAAATAAAAATAGGTTCAGACAAACAAAAAGTCACCAATAAATCTGCTACCATTTCTTCTTTCTTTTACTGACGATGGGTCAATGCAGAAAAAGATGGGCCTCTTACCTATGCAGAAAATGCAGAATTTCTTCCAAACATACAGCTTCCACCTTGTCTTTTATGGTATCACTGATATGCTGGACTGCCTGTGCCCTCCCTGTTAATACCTGTCGATTTAAGTAATGATAGAACATTCTGAAGTTATTCAAATGTCATTAGGTGCACATGATTTCTTACACCTCCTTCACCTTTGAAAGTCCCTCCATCTTCTTAGGGAATGATTTAGTTCCTCGTTTTAAAAATCCTCATGTGAATAAAAATACTCCCTAGGATCTAGATTTGGATACCCAGACTCACAGTGAATAGTATCTTACTCCACAAATGCTTCTGCTGAAGTCGGTAGGACTTCCTGTGCAGTAAGGTGCCACTCAGTGCGAATAAGAATGGAAGAATCTGGCCTCACGTTTGGGCATTACTAATAATACTCAGCTGCAGGGCCCAATTCATACAATATTTGCCATCTTCATTTCTGTGGGGTTTGCCAGCAACTTTAGCATGACCTTGTATTTGAATAGATATGACTATATAGAGAAATGCCATCTTTGACCATAAAAAGATGCCTATATAAAAACATACACAGACAGTATTCATGGGGTGAGATGCTTATTCTACCAGACTGGCAGCAAGGAATAGGTGGGCTCCGTTTCATGGCATAAGAATAAATAGGGTCCTGGCAATTTGCTCATGCTAATTCCCTCTGACACCACCTTACACTTTCAAATGGTAAGCCAAGCAGAGCACTTAGTTTCTTCCTGCCAGAAGGATGAAAATCAGTCTCTATTTGGATTGACTTGAACAGGTGTTAACTTAACACTACTAGCTATTCTCTTGAAATGGAGCCTTGCGGTAGGAAAGTACCAGATGGAAAAAAGGAGACAGACAGAATAATATATTCTGCATTCAGGCAGTGATCTGTGTAGTGTCAGAGAGACAAATGGTGACACACAGAGAGAGTGGGATTTTCCATTCACTAGCCACAATAAATGTATCAGTTCAGCAAAAAAGGAGGAAGAAAACACACTCCCCTAATCTGAGCACGAGACATGTATTGTGAAAATATTGATGCTCTGTTCACCTTTAGGCATAAAGAAAACAAAATTGCAGAAGTACTATTTTCATGATCTTACATAATGTGTAATATTACATAGTAATATTATGCATCATCATCATATCTATATACCTAAGTGCCCCAGTGAAGGATCAGGTCCCTGTTGTGCTAGGCACTATACAAACACAGAACAAAAAGAAAGTAAGTAATATTTTCAGGATCTTACATTCATATAGCACTTTGCATTACAAAAAACATCCCAAAGCCCTCTCAAAACAGCACCAACTATATACACCACTGAAATGCAGCCAGATCTAGCAGTTGTTAATCAGGGTACAGCAATACTATGCATCAGTTTAGGACAGAGAGTGAAGAATGCTGTATTGAGTTGACATATACAGAATGGTAGCTGGGTAATCACATTCCACCTGAGTCAGGAACTTGACCAGGACATCAAGTTGAACAACAGTGTCTCTTGGAAAAAGTGGTACACAGCATTCAAAAGGCAGCCTTAGGCCTGCTCTACAGTTAAATTTTGCTGGCATTGTTACTTCAGTTAGGAGTATGAAAAAAAAATCACACTTGTAGCTGATATAGCTATGCTGGCAAAAGCCTTAGTGTAGATGCAGTCATACTGGCAAAAAAGTGCTTTTGCCATTATGCCTTATTTCGTTTGGGGAACTGGTATAAAATATACTAGCAAAATAACTCTTTGGCCAGTATAAGCTGTATCTCCATTAGGAGGCTTTGCCAGTATAGATATTATAGACCAGGGGTCGGCAACCTTTCAGAAGTGGTGTGCCGAGTCTTCATTTATTCACTCTGATTTAAGGTTTCGCGTGCCAGTAATACATTTTAACGTTTTTAGAAGGTCTCTTTCTATAAGTCTATAATATATAACTACACTATTGTGTATGTAAAGTATATAAGGTTTTTAAAATGTTTAAGAAGCTTCATTTAAAATTAAATTAAAATGCAGAGTCCCCCGGACCGGTGGCCAGGACCCAGGCAGTGTGAGTGCCACTGAAAATCAGCTCGCGTGCCACCTTCGGCACCCGTGCCATAGGTTGCCTACCCCTGTTATAGACAGTATAGATAGATATAGATAGCTAATCTAATATGCCTATGTGCCATGTTAAAGACAACATTTTCCACCTTGCCTTAACCAGGCCTGTGCAGTCATTTGTGGCCACACTGGCTTGGATGGCTAAATACCTGATGGAGCCACAAAGCAGGTACTTAAACATCTGATCAAATTTCAGACATAATTTGTGCCTGAAGAGAAACTGAGGCCACCGTCTGAAGATTTGTGCCTAAATATTTATTTCATGTAGAGATGGGCCTGAATTGGAACCTCAAGTCTGAATCCACAATCAGATTTGGGAGACAAGGTTGATTTGAATAAATGGGTCTGAACCTTCCTGTAAGCAGGTGGCTTTCTTACTGGCCCAGGGAAGAACCAGGATCATGCCATGCCCAGGGGCCTTGGCCAATCGGGGGGCCCCAGAAAAATCTGTCCCCACCAGGGCCCCAGGGCTGGAGGAGGTCTCTCTCCCAGCTGCAGAGCTTTTCCAATCTCAGGGCCCCAGCAGGGTGTGTGTGAAAGGAGCAAGCAAGCAGAGGGCAGGGCCTTGGGGGAAGAGGCCGAGTGGGGAAGGAACATGGGCGGGGCTGCGGGGAAAGGGGCGGAATGGGGTGGGGCCATGGACGGGGCTGCGGGTGAAAAGGGTGGAACAGGGGACAGGCTCCTGGCTCGGAGCTCCGGCAAGGGCCAAGAGCTCTGCCGTGGTCCCAGCTGGGGTTGAGAGCTCGACTCCAGCCAGGGCTGAGCTCTAAGCCAACCCCCCCGCCCCATGACCCGACCAAGCTCTCAGCCCACACCACCCCAGCTGGAGCCATGTGGGGGAGGGGCCAAGCTCTCAGCTGCCCCCCCACCCGGGGCCACAGGGGGGCTGAGAGCAGCGAGCAGGGGATGGCCTTGCCCAGAAGAGGCGGGGCCTTGCCCAGAAGAGGCAGGGCAGAGGGCTAGCCTCCCCAAGGGGAAATTACCCGCCACCCATGATCAGGGCACACTTTCACAAACACAAACTCAGGAAGTTAACAAAACAAAGTGATTTCCCTGACCAAAGCAGGCTGCAATCCCCAGAGGTTTTCCCCTGCCTCTCCTTAAATCCCCTACTCAGTCATGTGACAGGCAGGCAGCCCTTAATCCTTTCTTGGATGTTTCACCCTGTCTCACTGCCCCTATGGGACTGGTTCTGGATGCAGCCCCTGCTGGTGGAAATCTCATGAGAACACCTTGAGAGATTTCATAGATTCATAGAGTTTAAGGCCAGAAGGGACCATTAGGTCATCTAATCTGACTGTCTGTAGATCCCAGGCCAGTACATTTCACCCAGTTACCCCTGCACTGAGCCCAATAACTTGTCATTTCAGTACCATCAAATCCAAACTCCAATGCTGTTCTACTCAATTAGATCTGCCTGCAGGCCGATTTGAGTATTTTATGACAAGAGGCAGGCCATTTGTGCAGTAGACTGACAAAATAAAAGAAAAAAAACTTCAGCTGCCAATAAATAAAGACCTTGATTGGAACATAAGTATTAGTGTTTCTATCTTTTAACAAAGTTTATAAATCAACATTATTACCTGCAGTGCTTAATTTGTAATGAAAGAGATGCCGGAGCTCAGCCCAGCACAAATTAAGCACTGGCTGGGCAGCCGAATAGTGGCAGCTGCTGGCCGGGCACCCAGCTCTGAAGGCAGAGCCACCAGCAGCAGCAGTGGAGGCATGGTATGGTGTATATTACTTCTGCGCTGCTGCTGACGACAGTGCTGCCTTTAGAGCTGGGCACCTGGCCAGCAGTCACCGCTCTCCAGCTGCTCAGACAGAGCTTAATTGTCAGGCCACACAGGAAACCTTGGCGGGCCAAATTTCAAAGGATCCTCAACTTGGCCTCTATATGTGCCCATACAAATTTCCTTTATTAGCTATTTTTGCAAACTATCACTTGCACATTCCTAGGTCGGTTTGACATGATTTTTTCTTGACAAATCCATGTTGACTATTACTTAGCAACTTATTGTCTTCTGGGTGTTTGCAAATTGATTGCTTGATTATTTGCTCCTTTATCTTTCCAGGTACTGAAGTTAAGATGACTGGTCTGTAATTCTCCAGGTTTTCCTAATTCCCCTTTTTTATAGATTGGCACTACCTTTGCTCTTTTCCAGTCCTCTGGAATCTCTCCCATCTTCCATGAGTTTTCAAAGATAATCACTAATGGCTCAGTATTAATAATATATGGAGATATACCTATCTCATAGAACTGGAAGGGACCTTGAAAGGTCATCGAGTCCAGTCCCCTGCCTTTACTAGCAGGACCAATTTTTTGCCCCAGATCCCTAAATGACTTCCTCAAGGAGTGAACTCACAACCCTGGGTTTAGCGGGCTAATGCTCAAACCACTGAGCTATCCCTCCTCAGTCAGCGCCTTGAATATTCTAGGATGCATTTCATCAGGCCCTGCCATCTTGAAGACATCTAACTTGTCTAAGTAATTTTGAACTCGTTCTTTCCCTATTTTAGCCTCAGATCCTACCTCATTTTCACTGGCATTCACTATGGTAGACATCTGATCACTACTAAGCTTTTTGGTGAAAACGGAAACAAAAAAGGCATTTAGCACTTCTGACATTTCCATGTTTTCTGTTATCATCTCTCCCCCTCCGCCCTGCATTGAGTAATGGGCCTATCCTGTCCTTGGTCATGTTAGGAAAATCTGGACCAATGCCTCTACACCACCATTGTAGACATATTAAAGTTTCATGCGAACATGCATGCAGCACTTAAACCATGAGCCTGCCCACAATGAAGTTAATGGCAAAACTCCCACTGACTTCAGTGGGAGCAGGATCAGGCTATTGCTGAGGATATAGAGAAACATGGGAAAGTTCAATATTTTTCTTTTATACAAAAGAGGAAAAACTCTGCTCTCAGTGACACAGCTACAGCTGAAGTCCATAGGATTGCAGGTGTACAACACAACAGACTTGAGCCTAGATCTGTAAAATTAGAGTATATTAGCAAATGCTGAGGATCTTGCGTGTAATGACTTGCATGCTACAAAGAACATCAGCTGTGGTTTACCTGAATGATTGTAGTGTCTGTATAGGGTTTTTCCCCCGCGGTAATTACTTGTCTGAGCGCTTCTCTCACTTCCTTCTGAATATAACAAAGTTAAAATACAAACATTTACAATTGTGGAAGCAGAGAAAGAACTGACAGGAAGGGAATGCAATGCATGACAGTTTGTTAGCAAGAGTCAGCTAACTGTAACCCTAATAACGCGAGATTTGTAGAAGCGAGGATTGTGTGAGGCGAGTGGGAAAGAACTGTGTGAGAAGTTGTTGCGACCTTGTGTAGATAATGTGCAGAAAATATTGTATGTAGACTAAAGTCAAAACAAGTGAGAAAAATAAGATATCAAAAGATGGCCTATGTATAAACAAAATGCAGCTGTTGCTTATTATTGTCTGTAACAAAAGGTATAAATGCTTGCTGTAATTGTTTACCTGTGGAGAGACCTGTTAAGCTCTCTCCCTCTACGCAATTGTTCGAGAAAATAAAGTATCTGACTTGCTGTACCCAAACGAAAAGTGAGAACTCTGTTATTCTCCGACACAATACAACCCAGTTTGTAATCTGTTAGGTTTCCCTGTCTCACCCCGCACCTGTGCATTTGAAGATCTTCTACCTTTGTGTTATGCTCATTGTCCAGTCCTGTTTAACCCCAGTGGACATCATACAGCTGCCCTGTGGGAAGCTGGCCAAGGACTTTTGGATACACCATAAACACAAAATCTGAAAACAAACCTGACACTGTAGAGAAAAGTTTCATTGCTTAAATGTGAACAGCAAAGGATTTTTTTATAAATTGGGCTTGTGCCCTCTTTTGCTTCTTACGATGAACAGAGAAGACCTGACATTGTTTAGCATTTTTTATTTTTTTAGATTGTGGGCAGTTTTTTTGTTTGAAATATCAAGAATGCAATATCTGGCCATCCCTGTTTTTTGTGGGCAGACCTGTGAGAAGTATAAGGGAATTTATGGTGGGCCCTTAACTTTATTGAAAGGATGAGAGTGCTGAATCTTTAACAAAGTATTAATTCATTATTACACAGTCGTTCAAACATTTTAACCAAAACCAAATAAACAGTCTGATGAAAAATCCTTCTCTCTCTTAGTAGCTAAACTTTCATGTTTAGCTCTTGTGATGTTGCTAGTTCTCCAGTCACCATAGAATCTTCCAGTCTAGAGAGGATCTGAACTTTCCATGTAAAAAACAAGCAGGAACCAAACCTCCCCCTCTACCCCACAACTTTCAGGCCTTCTTTTTTCAGCATTAAAAATAGAGGGGGAAAGATGCATGCTCCATTTTTTCCCCTTTGTGGGTCACTTTGACCTTGGGCCTCCTGCCAAGTTTACATCCAGCTATGCATACCCTCGCCCTGCCATGTCCTCTATGACAATCCACAATGCTATGGGAAGGGGTTTTGAAAATTGGCCCCAAGTGGGGATCAAATTCCCCACCATTGTATGTCAGCGCTTCAGGATGAATCCCTGACATCCGCACCAAAGAAATGCTGCTAACTTGATAAATCTGCCCTCCAAGACAGCTAACCCACAGGGGCAGAAAACACCATCATACTAGTTATGAGAGTACTTAGGCTGAAGACCAAAATAGGCTGAATAGGGCAAAACAGGGTTTGGGCAAAACCATGTATTCAAATTCTGAATGTTCATTTGATTTGATTGTATCCCTTGTTATTTTCTATGTGTGAATGTCTGTGAAAACAGCCTTTTGTATGTGCAAATATTTGGGCAATGCTCCTATCAGAAAACAAACCAAGATGTCAATGAAAAAATTAGACAAGTCATTATTCATTCTTCTTCTTCTTAAAAGTTTCAGACACCCATGCAAGGAGCAAAAACAATACCATGTGACTTACATGATCAGTCAGACACCAGGAATGTCATCTATTCAAAGACACCAGCTCATGAATAACCCATATGTCTTGATTATCATATAGTTATTTCACAAAAGGAATAAAAAGGGTGAGATTCACAATCAAAGTTATTCAGGATGGATAATTGCATGAGGTCTGCCAATGATGCAGATGCATTCTTGGAGCTGGTCTTACAGTGCCTACCATGATCATAGTCACATCCTCATCTGAAACGCATGCTGAAGAGAGACATTAAGAGCATGAGGTCTTCCCTATAGTCCTGATTCAGGAAAGCACTTAAGCACGTGCTTAGCTTTAAGCATAAAAAATCAGACTTAAGCACATGCTTAGATGCTTTCCCTCAAAGGGTGCCTAGATGAGTATGTACATGACTAAATAGGCCTTTTCCTTCAGAAATCATTCCTGGGGTGCTGCTGTGGAAAGTGTTATGCTCCATAGTATTTCCTGAACTGATTCAGCACATTGTAGTGGTTTTCCCCTCCCTCACTAGCTGGGTTGCAGGGGGATGTTGTCTGAGAGAGGCTGGGAAAATGGAAAGAGATCATGTTACAGGGCCCGGTGTCAGCTAACTGCAGCCAGTGCTAGGGGAAGTGGGCCCTGCCATGCTTGAGTTCTAGCTACATTAAAAAGAACTGCAACGTGGTCTCACCTCCTTCATTTGGCTACCCCTGACACTGCAATGTATACCCTGTCAGAAGCTCTTCTCTTTCCTTTGCAGCCCACACCACATTCCAACAAAGCATCCTTCTAAGGGGTTTTTAATTAAAAAAAAATACTGTCCTGGAAGCCTTGGGAGCTGGAGTCATGTATTGATTGTAAGACCCTCTTCCCCACTCAAGCACCACTAAGGGTATGTCTACACTGAATGTAAGCCCGGGGTTAATGGCACTCAAGCTAGCTGAGCCGTGTTAGGGAACCCTGGGCTTGAGCATCTGCATTGTATTTTAACCCTATGTTAAGACTTTTCTAACCGATGCTCAACCCTAGGGCTCCGGTGTAGCACACTGCAGTGCACAGACCCAAATCAAAGTAACCATATCCCAGAGTCCCTCCAAAATGTGGCCACTTCTCTAGCCCTAGGACCATGGTGCACAGTAGGAAAACTTTACTGCCTGCCCTGCACGTTACCAGGAAGCAGCTCACTTTGCAAAAGGCTTGGTCGGTTTGCTCTCCACTGCAAACCCAGGAGGGCTCTCTGATAGTGGGTTTGCAGATCAGAAAAGAATGAGTTAACGCTGACCTGAGCTGCTGCCATTTGCAAAGCCATTTGAAAACAGCTTCCGTTTTCAATAGAGTGGATTGCAGATTGTTGGGACAGAGAGGACTAAGGAAGTTGTCCCATGGAATTGTGGGATACTTCCGGCTGACACCCGGGACCCAAGTCAAGCAGGGCTGCATCTATACTGCAAAACAATAGGGCTTGGACCCTGGGTCCTGGCTTAACTCAAGCTCGGGCCTGCAGGATCCTGGGACCCTGGGTCTGAGCCCTGGGCTAGCGCAATCACAGTATAGACGCAAGGGGGATTAGGCCTGAGCCCATGCTCCAGCATGGGCTTATGTTGCAGTGTAGACATGCCCTTAGAGGCTTTGTGGGGTGTCTGCCAGCTGAGTGACCCTGTCTGCTTTGCCAAGGAAACTGTATCTATGCCAGCCCCACAAAGGTTAGCATGGAAGGCACTTTGGGGGCAGGCTGGGGGTGACCATAGATCCATATTACACAGATCCAGAGGCCCCAATATCCTGCATGACTGGTGCAAAGGGTTTGTGACCCTTAGTCCAAACTATAGGCTGATTAGCATCCATAGGGAAAGGGGTACGTAGTCCCATGAAACAGCCCTGGCTTAGTTGGGGGGTGGATTTCACCTCCACGGCCTCTCTGTACTCCACCTGGATAGAGCCCAAATACTCTGATTTTGTGTGTGTGGAGTGAGTCCCCCCATAGTGCAGGTATAGTAATAGCATGAAAAGAAGCAGCGAAAAGTTCCCAGCAGCCTCTTGCCAAAGTGCTCGAATAGGGCACCACCTATCAGTGAGAATGCAGACGGCTGTTTGTCGACCTTCAGTTCTTGGCTTCTTTACTGAAACTACCAACAAATTGGGATGGGGGCAGTTTGTGATGTGGGCACTTGTCTGCTAGGAACCACACTGAAACCATCACCTCATTTAATAACATTCTCTGTGTGGTATGTTTTCATTCCCCTAGTAAATAAATAGATCGAGGAGTAGAGCCAGGGGGTAGCCAGCTGGGCAGGACTATTTGACCTTTTCTGTGCATGAGCCAAAATAACAAGGAAATGTATTATTTAAAAGAGAATGATTTGGGGTGACAACCAGGTTTACTAAAACTCCATGTTCTTACCTGGGTGACTGTGAGCAGCTTTTCCTCCACATTTGAAAAAATCCACTTGAGAACATATGCATCAGCTAAGAGCCTCTGCTGTGGAGTCCAGTGGGGCATCAGCAGCTTCTCACTGTCATTGCACACAGAAAAACAAAATCGCAGTAAGAGCGGCAGTTTTCCAGTAGTTTTGTGGCTCTTTCAATCCCAGTACTGAGAGTCTGTGCTTGGCTATGGCCATATTTGTGACGTGTAGCTCACCTGGCTAATTGCATGCACAAAGCAGCATTCAGCTCTCATCTAAGGAACAATTGCAACTAGGTAAAATATTTTTTCGATCCTCCCCAGCCCCATCCTTTTTTGATTCTTCTCTTTTTGGCCCTTTTTGTGGCCCTATTCTCCAATTACATCCTCCCCTCTCTGATTCCCTCTCCTCTGTCCCCACTCCTTCCTGCATCTCTCTCTCGGCCTTGTCTGCACTAGAAAGTTGTACGCAGAAAACAACTGTGGATACAGTGCGGATACAGCTATATAGGTTCAAAGGTAGTGTTCCTGTATGGGAAGGGGAACAACTATACAGTATAAGTCAAAAGACTTTGGAACTCTCTTCCCTACTTGGTCCAACAGATCACAGATTTGGTGACCTTCAGAACATGTTGTAAGCAACACAATTACACATTTTCCAAGGGTTTTCTTGGAGGGAATGTGTATGTGATTGATGGATGGGATGCCTGAGGAGTCAGAAGGCTGGGCAGAGTAATGTTGTTTGACAATGGGAAGAGGAGACAAAAATTCTTTACATCTGCAATAGGGTCTGCTGGTTTCACTGGGTTTGGGCAGCCTGTTGTTGATCTTCAAAATGTGCTTTAGGTAACATTTGTGTAATGAGCCTAGCATTGAGAGAGGTGCAATGTACAAGTTCAGATAAATATGCTTACAGCTGAGAACACCTATTATATTTGTCGTTAAAGAGATATTCAGCATAGTTAAATGCAAAAACCTTAGAACATCATCAGCCCTCTCAAAAATTCTATTAGTTCTGGGCACTCAAGAGTCTCTGTTGGGAAATAATAGAGCTCTCCTGCTATTTCCACACAAGCTATGTTGATTCATGTGCAAGAGTCAATCATTAAAGCAGACATTCATATTTTACAGAATATACATGATAAAGTCTGTGTGGATAGGTGCCATCCCAGGGTACCCCCCAATGGCCTGGGATGGCCCTGCACACACCTTGCCTCAGTTTCCCTCTGACTTCTCAGAATAATCCACTTACACGCAGAGTCTTTAAAAACAATATTCCCCCCACCCCAGGGTCTCTTTTATTCAGATTAATCAGCTCCCCCAAAAGAACACTCCTTTTAGATTCAGGGTTTCACAGCCCTCCCTCTTGGTCTGTGTACATCTAGCTCCAGTCTCCCCAACTTGTAAAATCTCCCCTCAAGTTCAGAGTATCCACAGTCCTCCTTCGTGAGGCCTGCCTGTGTTTACTCAATGAGGCTGGTGGACTTTCCCCTGAGGTTCAGAGTTTGCATAGCCCTCCTTCTTAGGGCTGTACCCTAGCTGAGTTCTTCCCCTCAGCAGCTTCCCCTGACTAAGCTTGGAACTTCCATTCTGAGTCATCCACCCAGTCACATGACTACTCCCTTACTCCTTCCCAGGTGGGTCTAGCAACCAAAACACCTGCCTGGGCCAGCTGGGAGAGATGAGAGCCATGTCTCATCTACTCTGCAAGGTTGCTGGTCCTGGGCTCGTAAAGGAACACTAGCCTGGTTTTTTCCTGTCCCTTCACCCGCCCAGAAACTAACTATTCCATGGGACCACCTGCCTCTCATCTCCTTCCAGGTAACCATTGGGTAACTGGCCTCTCGCACAACCTATCCTGACCTTAAAGAGCCAGAACCAGCCCATCATAGTCACTTTTAAAGGGCTGGGAAAGTAAATAATATTTGGCTGCAAACATACAGTCCCAGTTCAGCAAAGTACTTAAGCACATGTCTAATGTTAAGCATGCGAGTAATCACATTGAAGTCAATGGACTCCTCACTTGCTTGAAGTCATCATGTTCTTTGCTGAATTGGGGCAACCAAGACATTTCCCAAGTTGTACAGTCAGTTCTTAGGGTCACTGGCTTCCAGAACAGCACACAGATGGAGCACTGCTTGGTCAGAACTGATCTTCACTATGAATTTATGCTGTTAGGATGAGGACAACAATCATTACATTTCAGGGTGAAAAGTTTAAAATGCCAGATGAGAAGCTGCACAGAATCATAGAAAATCAGGGTTGGGAGGGACCTCAGGAGATCATCTAGTCTAACCCCATGCTCAAAGCAGGACCAATTCCCTAGACAGATTTTTGCCCCAGATCCCTAAATGGCTCCCTCAAGGATTGAACTCACAACACTGGGTTTAATGGGCCAATGCTCAAACCACTGAGCTACAGATGAGTTCCACTCAGTGCAGCAGAGCTGGGGGACTGCAAGAGGGCTGGTTACAGCACCCCAGTTCTTTGTTCAGCTCTTCCCTAACATAGTTAGAGTACCATCTACCGGTTAAAGACAGATGGAGCACCATACAATCCAGCCACACCTCTTCCCTGTGCTCTGAGCCAGGACTGCAGCAGGGGTAATGCAGGAGCCAACTGTGCTATCCCTAACCCCACTGGGAACTCCCCAACTCCCTAACCCCACTGGGAACTCCCCAACACCAAGGGGAATCCCATGGTGAGATGCAGGTGATTTCCAATCTGTCTAGCACAAAGTGAGCAGAATAGGGAAGTCAATCTGCCCCATAATGCCTATTCTTTAGACTGTCTCTCTCGTCAGTTCTGGGTGAAGTTCAAGGTTGTGCTCTACAGAGCCCTAGATGGTCAGGGATTGAGCTACCATGATACCATTTATAAATTGGTGGGTATCTAGGGGCTTGTCTTCATGTACAGTGCTATGTACAGCTGTCTTCATGTACAGCTGCGCTGCTGTAGCGCTTTAGTGAAGACGCTCCTACGCTGACATAGCACTGTCTACACGGGGGGTTAGGTCGGTATAACTACGTCGCTCAGGGGTGTGGATTTTTTCACACCCTTGAGCGACGTAGTTATTCCGATATAGGTCTGTAGTGTAGACATGGCCTAGGTCTGGAAAGGAAATCCATTCACTAAGAACAAGCAAAATCAAACTCATAGAAAAGACACTGTTATGCAGGAGGCTGGGTGGCTCCCATGAAGTGTGTCTTTGGCCTATGGGCAGTGCTGGTAGGCATGATAGCTGCCTTCCATTAGATTAGCCTAAATGAGGGAGCAGTTAAATGCCCCTTTCATGAGTAGAAGCCACCACCCAAAATAACAGACCAGCATGGCAAGGCTGGAGTAGGAGTTGAGCCATGTGGTCTAAGGAATTTAGAACACAAACGCAGGGAGGCGGGGCATTGTCTGATAGAGCTGAGCATGTCTGTGAGCCAGAAGAAGTCAGAAGCAGACAGAAAGCAGCAAGAAATCCAAGGAGACAGTAAGAGAAGCGCTGGTAGTGAGACCAGGAGAGAAAGCCACGAGAGAGCTTTTGGGGCAGTGCGCTGACTGGAAAAGAGCTTGGAACTGTGAGCAAAGAAAATGCCTCCTGTTGTTTGATTCCTACTGTGCTTAGGGAAACAGGACTTTGTGTCCATTCTTTGTAAATAAACAGGATTACACCAAAGAAATACCTGTCATCAATATCTCCTCCTAACCCACAAGGGCCTGAATATTGGCTAACCTTTCCCTTTATGTTCCTTCAGCATCACTGCCTTGAAGCTCAAGAAGGACCATGCTCAGAACTAAGAGGGAAACTGAAAGGTATAAAGAAAAAGAGGAATTACTTGGAACATACCTTCTGTACATATTAAAGCCCCATTCATAAATGAGAAGACATTTGCTGAAGCTCATATCACCGTCTGTAAGTGTGGAAAGGTGAGAAGACAAACAGGCATTACAACATTTTGTATAGGTAGTGAGCAATCCTGCTTCTTTGAAGACATCTCTTTTACATCTCAGGTTGGGAAAAATTGTGGTTTCCAACTGATTCAGATGATCTTTTAATGCAGACTCATCTGTGTTGCTAGCAGACACAAAGGAGGGAATCTGTGTTGCCATGCACTCCATTAGCAGTTTCTCCAGATCTTTATTCCAGTATTTTGGGCTCCAGGTTGAAACAGATTCCATGTCTTTGACACTGTCAAACCATTCTTTTTCTTTCTCTTTACCCCACTTCAGTGATGCACCTACTGATTTCAGTGGCTCCAGTAACATCCTATCACCTCCACTGATTTCTTCTTGCACAACTGACCACATTCTTTCTGCTACTTTTTTGTAAAGTGAGTCAATGTTTATTTCACTCTTATGTTCAGATTGTTCCAGATCATAAATGTGGTTACAAGCTTCAAGAAATTTTGCTTGATCTATCAATTCACAAATGGCTTGATCTGAAACAGTAAAAACACAACCAGAAGTTTATTGACTTATCTATAGACTTTTCTATGGCAATCATCATAGTAATTACTGAGCAACTCACAGATAATAAGAATGTATTCTCATAACAGCCTTGTGAGGTAGGGAATCATTCCCATTTTACAGGTGGGTAGACTGAGGTCCGGTGCGGTTAAGTGATTTTCCCAAAGTCATCTATAGTTAGGCTTGGCAGAATTCTATTTTTATATATATAAGTTTGACAAATAGTATTGATGTTTGTTTTTCAACACTTTTCAACATTTTTATCCATTTACATTTTCACAGTTGCACAGAATTATGGGGTTTAATCTTTTTTAAATTTTTTATTGATTTAAACTTTCTCAGTTCTGGGAAATGGGACGAGTCAGACAATAATTATTTAATGGCAGTGGATTCTTCAATTCAAAAAGTTAAAGCTTTATAACCCTTAAAACACAATTGTCAACATCACAAGTCAAAATATACAAAGTGAATAGCCTTAAATCAAACTCTAATAAGTTCTCAAGCAGCAGTTTTCTTACTCTGCCTATCTGTAAATTTTGATTATTAGCGATGGAAATATTTGTTGTCAGTTAGTGTGCACACAGGGAAAACAAAGTTTACCGACATTTACCAATAAAAATCCAACTCTTCCAAGCCTAGCTACAGCAGAGCCAGGAAGGGAACCCGGCTCTCATGGGCGCCAATGCTGAACAGGCTGGTGTGATTGGTGATTGGTCACACCCTGAAAACAATTTCAAATACATCTGTGGAGAATGAGGGAGTTGTGTATTATTTTTTATACATATCATGTGCACCTCAGTATACTTGTGCCTGATTACATAGAGTGAAAAGAGGCTGGAAAGGGGAAACCAACAGGAAATGAAACAATGGCAAAAATAAGGTACAGTCCATAGAATACAAAGCGTCTCTAAGGAGACAAACAAGGAGCCATTGATTGGGGAATATTCAATGCCTGGCTCCAGCTACTATGGCAAGGTGCACTCTTCCCAGATCTAAACCGGGATCTAAGGGGATGCTAAAACCTTAAAGATGTTGGCCTAGGAAAGAAGGGAGTTGAGTGGGTTGTCATGATGGGGACAGACACACACACTGGGAGAGGGAGTCACAGAGCATGCTGCAGAATGCAGTGTCACTCTTCTGACCAGAGATGGGATTAACTGTGTTGAGTGGAGTTTATCAAAGCTTGCAAGGAAAGATTAAGGTGTAGGCTAGGGGGAATATGCACACAGGCATTTTTGCTCGGTACCTTTACTCTGCATGCTTTGTACCTTTGGGTGAATAACTAATGCTTTGCTTTGAAGAAGCTGTTTCTGTGTCCCTACAAATCCATTTTGTCACAGGCTCCCAGAGGAAAAGAACCTGCAGGTGCCAAACCCAGTTGGGTCTGTCAGGTTAGCCAGAGGGCTGCATCCTGAGATTTAGTGTAAGGGTGGTAAAGCCACATGGTTCCAACCTTGGGAGTGGTTTAGGCAGCCAGGTCTGTCACCTGAGGGGTGCACTCGAGAGGGATTAAGGGTGTGTCTACACTGCACACTAAGCCCGGGCTCTGACTCAGGTTTGAGCCCAAGACCCCCTTCCATCCACACACAAATCAATCTGACTCAGGTCAGCAAGCACTTAGGACCAGAATCCTAGGACCCTGCTTGGGGGTGGGTCAGAGCCTGAGACCCGCTGTGACTCAGATCCAAGCCCTGTCATTTTGCAGCATGGACGCAGGTTAAGCTGCAGACCTGTGACAAAAGGTCTGCATAGTGCAGTGTGGACGTGTTAGCAAGGCTGTGAAACCCAGGTTTACAATGCAGTTTGTGAATGTGCAAGCATGGGTTTGGAAACACCGAGTCCCCAAGCACGGGTCCCACAAACCTGAGCTTGAGGGCATTGTAGACACACCTTAAAAGGGGTCTAAAGCCCAGCTTGTCCTGTAACTGTATCTATAACTTTACTGTTTGTCATTAGAGTCAGGATCTAGGAGGGGATTCACATAGGAAAATATTTCCCAGAATCCAGCTTCCAACAAAACGCTTTATTGCATCTAGTTAAAAAGTGTGCTTTTAACTCTCTGGTTCTTGCAACAATCACTAAATATCAATTGCCTGTGGCAACAGATTTCTTTGGTATCGACATTTAAGGGCCCAGCACCTGCCAATAGATGTAGCGTGGAGAGGGAGCTATGTTGGCATAGGTTACCTACGCATGCTCCCCTGCACATTACTGGAAGAATAGACCACCATATGAACACTCTTACAACCAAACTCTGCTTTGTATCACATATTTCTTACAAACTAACCCAAGGCGCTTTGCAGGGATGGATAATACAGTTGCAAAGTGAAATACAAATGAGCAACAGAAAGGGGAGTAAAATTAAAAAACATAGGCAAGGAGAAATATACATTTCAGAAAGGATTTGAAACAAGAGGTGAATCCAGGAGGAGGAGAGAGATAGGAAGCCTATTCCAAATGGCAGGAGCTGATGAAAACAGTCTCCATGGTGAGAAGAAACAGAGGAGGCCAGTGGAGAGGACAGACTAGCAGAGAGTACCTGAGAGATACTGCCTTCCGCCAGACTCTTTGTCCACAGGCTTCTCTTCAGTTTCCTCCTTCACAGAGGACAAATTCTTCAGCAATTTGCTTGCTATTTTTTTCACTATCTTTATCCCCTCTGATTTCTGCTTCTTTCTCTCCTTTTGAGCCTCTTTGGGAAGCATTGGTGTATTTTCACCAGAAGATGCTCCCTGCAGCTTTCTCCTTCCAATTAATTGGCAGCAGGCATGCTTCATTTTCCTCCTACTCCCAGCAAGAGCCAAGTGTTTGCTATCAGGTTGGGTAGGCTAACTGGAAAACGTTGGCACCACGGTAACTCAATGTGATTTTACAGGCTCAGCCTTAAGAATTCCTTTCCGTGAGACGACGTCTGTCCCCAGATTTAGTATTAGTGCTACTTCCTGCTTTAACTGACTTCCAGACCACTCAGCCAACTTCATATCACAGTTTAGTCCGGCAGTTTTTATAAGCTACCAGCTCTATTATGTAAATGATCCCCTGTAGCATTACAGCAGCAAATGTTTAGTACATAACCTAACCACAAGTGCTGGAGGAAAGCCAGTGGAATTTTCAGCAGTTTCTAAATGACTAAAATTCCCCTGGATGCTGCCAACTTATTTAGATTCAGAGTCCTCTCAGTCCAAGAGATTTTGTTGTTGACAGTGTCCATGAATAGACACAGCAGCGCTACACTGATGCACATGCCTTTCTACTGACTCTGTGTTATTTCTCAGCACTGAGATCATCCCTTATTTTAGACCCAAATTTGCCTCCATCTTCAAGAAAATCAAATATTCTGCCCTTGGGTGTGCAAACCCCAAAAGGACTGGCATTGGTTTTCATTGTTCATTCATATGAGGTTCTTATGTGATGAGAGTGACCTGAACTCCTGGGGTACCCGACGGCTGCCTGGAACTGCCCTCCAGCAGTTATACACAACCCAGCATTTTTAAATTAAGAAAATGAAAATTGTAAAATTATGGGGGCAACTATCCCCTTGGTTATCTACCAACAAGAGAACCAGCCAGCCTCTCTCATCCCTGTCTGTGTATGGTATCCTACATAATTAGGGCCTTTCTTTTCATATATGCAAGTACAGTAACTCCCATTGTTATTCACGGGGATGGCTGTAAGTGTGGAAAGAGGAACAGACACATGAAAATGTATCTTTAAATGTATCCATTGTATTACTAAAAGTCTATTGATCTATAGATATTTTACACCAGCTGAGGACCCAACCCTGAATATTTAAAAGGCAAGGCAACTTGTGCCCCTATAAATGCTGATAATCCCCAACTTTCTTCCACTGCTATTATGACCCACTAGAGCAGAGCAAAGAATCTGGAATAAATAAGTTTTTCAATTTATCAAATTTTGTCATTTATGTCTGTGAAATGTACATAGACTGTGATTTTCTTGTAATTCAAGTGAATTCACTAATTGCATTTCTGCTAATAACTCTTGGGTTGCAGATAATTCACACATCGTGAATGTTAGCAATTTGCGCTATATTGCTGGCTTCCAGAAATCTCAAATATTTGCTTTTCTCTCCCGACTGGCAGGAGGTAACCACAGAGTGTGAATTACAAAGCTGAGAATTCTATAACCGAATATGCAATTTGAAATTTGCTTTTGGCAAACACTAGAGAATCCAAGCTGAGATTTTGATTCCCTCTAGCAATTCATGCAAGGTAAGGTCAAGAACTCAGATATTTGCAGCAAACCAAATCCTGCTCTCACTCACCTCCATGATACTACAGGAGTAAAATTATCAGGACTTGGATGGACCCACTTATGTGCAGAGAAAAACACGCTTGACCTCATCATAAAGGGGAAAATGTTTTCCCTCCCTCTGGAAAAGAACAGAAACAGTGAAGTTCTAATGCACTGTGGGGGGTGGTAAAATACATGAAGCCCAGAAAAGGGTCCTCAATATGGTGAGCCACAGGGCTGTGCTTCATGACGTGTCCTTTACCCCAGCTAACAAAAGATCCAGTGGGAGGCTAACGTAGGTATGATGAGGAGCAGAATCCGATGCGTACGCAAACTCCACACTGGGGGCAGAGGAAAATTCTGCCCCCTCAACACCTACAGACATTTTCTTGGGCCCAGATCTAGGAAGAGATTCTGGCCCATGTTTACCAGACTGAATTCATACACAATAAATCTAATTTAATGCATCAAATTGCAAAAAAGTATATTCATGTTTTAAAAGTCTCTCTCTAAACTAATAAGAGAAAGACAATTGAGGTGTTAAAGGAGCACTCAAGGAAGATAAGGCCATTGTGGAGAAGCTAAATGAATCCTTTGCATCAGTCTTCACTGCAGAGAATATGAAGAAGTTTTCCACACCTGAGCCATTCTTTTTAGGTGAAATTCTGAGGAACTGCCCCAGACTGAGGTGTCAATAGAGGAAGTTTGGGAACAAATTGACAAATTAAACAGTAATAAGTCCCCAGGACCAGATGGTATTCACCCAAGAGTTCTGAAGGAACTCAAATATGAAATTGCAGAACTACTAACTGTGGTATGTAACCTATTGCTTAAATCAGCCTCTGTGTCAAATGACTTACTCCTGGGGGAATTCTGTGTCACTGTGCATGCACAGAATTCATGTCCCCCGCAGATTTCTTTGCTTCCCCGCAGAAAAATGACTTCTGACGGAGAAGCAAAGGGAAGCCTCAAGACTGGTCACATGCCCCTCCCCAGCAGCTCAGGCAGGTCGGTTTGGGTGCCTGGAGCAGCCAGTAAAGATGTAAATCACCGCCGGGGGGGAGGGGGGGTGCTGGGCAGTCATGAGTCACAGAGAAAGACATTCTGGCCCTCTCACATGCTATTGCGACATGCTTGGCATGGAGGGGCAGGGCTTTGGGGTGTTTCTGATCAGATAGGCATGGGGAAGGCTCTGTCCCCTCAGACAGAGCAGAATGTAGCAGCCTGCCTGCTTAGTGAATTGTTCTTAGTGAATTGTTCCCATTCTCTTTGTGAATTACCCAGGAGTATAAAACAGGTGTAAAAATTTTAAGGCTCCTTTACATTGCCAGAGTGGTGTAAAGGAGTCTTATTGTAAGGCCAGTATGGCTTATAAATGCTTATGGTGCTTTAGTGATTAGAACTGGTCTAAATGTTTGGACTGAAAACATTTCCTATCAAAATATGCTCCATGAACTGTTTGCTACTGAGCTTTCTGGAGATGGTCAGTAGCCAATCTAAATTGTGAGTTTGATTCATCAGCCCTCACTTGCTCTTCAGTTGCCTATGATGTAACACTGAGCATATGGCTGCATATATTTGTTGACTAATAACTAGAAATAAAGGGTCAAACTTACCTACATTACTATTAGACAAAGGAGGTTTGGGGATTTCCTCTAATGCTGCCCACTCCCATTCTCCATCCATTGTATTGTAGTTTAAATAAATTACCAAAATAATTGAAATCAGGATGATTATATTGTGTTAGTTTGACAAATAAAATATGCAGAATTTTAAAATATTGTGTGCAGAATTTTTTATTTTTTGGCACAGAATTCCCAGGAGTAATGACTGGAGGATAGCTAATGTAATGCTTATTTTTAAAGAGGCAATGCTGGCAATTAAAGGTCAGTAAGCCTAATTTCAGTACCAGACAAAATGGTGGAAACTATAGAAAAAAACAGAATTATCAGACACATAGATGAACATGATTTGTTGGGGAAGAGTCAACACAGCATTTGTAAAGGAAATCACGCCTTCCAAATCTATTAGAATTCTTTCAGGGGGTCAACAAATATGTGGACAGGGTGATCCACTGCATATAGTTTACTTGGACTTTCAGAAAGCCTTTGCAAAGGTCCATCACCAAAGGCTCTCAAGAAAAGTAGGCAGTCTTGGGTAAGAGGGAAGGACCTCTCATTGATCAGTAATGGGTTGTAAAACAGGAAACAAAAGGTAGGAATAAATGGTCAGTTTTCAGAATGGAGAGCAATAAATAGTGGTGTCCTCCAGGAATCTGTACTGGGTTCAGTGCTGTTCAACACATTCATAAATGATCTGTAAAAAAGGGTAAACAGTGAGGTGGCAAACTTTGCAAATTACATAAAATTACTCAGGATAGCTAAGTCCAAAGCAGACTGTGAAGAGTTACAAAGGGATCTCACAAAACTGGGTGACTGGACAACAAGATGGCAGATGAAATTCAATGTTGATAAATGCAAAGTAATGCACATTGGAAAACAGAAGCCCAAGTGTACATACAAAATGGTGGGATTTAAGTTAGCTGTTACCAAGATCTCAAGAAAGAGATCTTGAAGTAATCGTGGATAGTTCTCTGGAAACATGTGTGCAGTGGCAGTCAAAAAAGCCAACAGGATGTTAGGAACCATTAGGAAAGGGATAGATAATAAAACAGAAAATATCGTAATGCCACTATATAAATCCACGGTATGCCTTGAATACTGCATGCATTTCTGGTCACCCCATCTCAAAAAAAAATATTAGAATTGGAAAAGATACAGAGAAGGGCAATAAAAATGATTCTGTATGAGGAAAGATTAAAAAGACTGACACTTTTCAGCTTGGAAAAAAGACAACTAAGGGGGGATATGATAGAGGTCTATAAAATCATGATTGTGTGGGGATAGTGAATAAGGAAGTGTTATTTACTCCTTCACATAATGTAAGAACCAGGGGTCACCCAAAGAAATAAATAGGCAGCAGGTTTAAAACAAATTAAAGGAAGTACTTCTTCATACAACACACAGCCAACCTGTGCAACTTGTTGTCAATGGATGTTGTGAAGGCCAAAAGTATAACTGGCTTCAAAAATGAGTTAGATAAGTTCATGGAGGATAGGTCCATCAATGGCTATTAACCAACATGGTCAGGGATGCAACCCCATGCTCTGGGTGTCCCTAGCCTCTGACTCCCAGAAGCTGGGAGCCGATGAGAGTAGATGGATCACTTGATGACTACCTATTCTGTTCATTCCCTCTGAAGCATCTGGCATTGGCCACTTTCGGAAGACAGGATACTGGGCTAGATGGATCATTGGTCTGACCCAGTATGGCTGTTCTTATGTTCTTATGATAATACACTCAGAGCTAAGCTGAAATTCCACTCTTAACTTGCTCTGCTTTGTTTAAATAATTGCAATTTGTTTTCTTTTTCTCCCATTACTGTTAATAAGGGAGTCAAGGAGCTACACCAATTTCCAGCAGCTGAGTATCTGGTCCCATTAATTACGGTATTAAAGCCATAGTTGTTACAAACCATATATCATTAAGGAATGGTTTCACTAGGTATCAGAACATAAGGGGTAAATTTTCCATGCAACATTTAGAATGAATGGGATACATGCAGTTAAATCTCTGGGTATGGCATCCAGAATTTACCCCCAAGGTATCCCTACATTTCTATGCCAGGGAAATCCTACTAGTTTCTATTTTGAAACCGTGTACATTTTATCCTGCTTTTTGTCGACATTTTCTATTTTTATCTTGGTGTCTCAAGTTTCCTGGCTCTTTCCTACAGTGCAAACCATCAGATAACAGTTACATTCCCTAGCAACAAGAAGGGAAGCAGGAAATAAAAACTTGTAAATATGTTTGATAGAATAAACATAAANTTTGTCGGGCTCAATGGGTAGTGATCAACGGCTCCACGTCTAGTTGGCAGCCGGTTTCAAGCGGAGTGCCCCAAGGGTCGGTCCTGGGGCCGGTTTTGTTCAATATCTTCATTAATGATCTGGAGGATGGCGTGGACTGCACTCTCAGCAAATTTGCAGATGACACTAAACTGGGAGGAGTGGTAGATACGCTGGAGGGTAGGGATAGGATACAGAGGGACCTAGACAAATTAGAGGATTGGGCCAAAAGAAACCTGATGAGGTTCAACAAGGACAAGTGCAGAGTCCTGCACTTAGGACGGAAGAATCCCATGCACTGTTACAGACTAGGGACCGAGTGGCTAGGCAGCAGTTCTGCAGAAAAGGACCTAGGGGTTACGGTGGACGAGAAGCTGGATATGAGTCAACAGTGTGCCCTTGTTGCCAAGAAGGCTAACGGCATTTTGGGCTGTATAAGTAGGGGCATTGCCAGCAGATCGAGGGACGTGATCGTTCCCCTCTATTCGACATTGGTGAGGCCTCACCTGGAGTACTGTGTCCAGTTTTGGGCCCCACACTACAAGAAGGATGTGGAAAAATTGGAAAGAGTCCAGCGGAGGGCAACAAAAATGATTAGGGGGCTGGAGCACATGAGTTATGAGGAGAGGCTGAGGGAACTGGGATTGTTTAGTCTGCAGAAGAGAAGAATGAGGGGGGATTTGATAGCTGCTTTCAACTACCTGAAAGGGGGTTCCAAAGAGGATGGATCTAGACTGTTCACAGTGGTACCAGATGACAGAACAAGGAGTAATGGTCTCAAGTTGCAGTGGGGGAGGTTTAGGTTGGATATTAGGAAAAACTTTTTCACTAGGAGGGTGGTGAAGCACTGGAATGGGTTACCTAGGGAGGTGGTGGAATCTCCTTCCTTAGAGGTTTTTAAGGTCAGGCTTGACAAAGCCCTGGCTGGGATGATTTAGTTGGGATTAGGTCCTGCTTTGAGCAGGGGGTTGGACTAGATGACCTCCTGAGGTCCCTTCCAACCCTGATATTCTATGATTCTATGATTACGCCCCATATTCTTCATAGTAATATTATCATATGAGTATGGCATAATTAAGATGTATTTTGTGCAAGATATGGCATGTGAGATATCATTGAAAAGGTTGTGATTTACTGAATATGATTATCCTACTTGTATGCATGTATCATTCTGGTATCTGAAGTTAGGAATATTGTCTATGCTTCTATCACAAATGTTTTTACACCTAGGGAATGCCCAGAGCTGGGTGCGCGAGGGGCAGGGTGACCAGACAGCAAGTGTGAAAAATTGGGACAGGGGGTGGGGGGTAATAGAAGCCTATATAAGAAAAAGACCCAAAAATCGGGACTGTCCCTATAAAATCGGGACATCTGGTCACCCTAGCGGGCCCCCCCCCAGCCAGAGCTTCCATTGCCCCCCTGCAAGGCCGGATGCTGAGCCCCACTTGCCCCAGCGCCGCTCAGGCTGGGGACAGGAGTTGGATTGCGAAGGGGCTTTGGGAACGGGAGCTGCTCTGGGTCTGCCGACCCTGGGGGAAAACCTGGGGCATGGCGGGGAGGAGGAGCAGTCTCCCCAGTCTGTTCTGTTTTGCCAGGCTCTGACCTGCTGGCTCATGCCACTTGCAGCTGCTGGGAAGGGAAGGGGGCTGGGGGAATTGCTGTCCCAGCGGCAGGAGCCAGAGCTGGACTCTCCAGAGCCAGCGTCACCCGAAGTCTTGCCAGGGCAGCTTGCCCCTGCTCTGCGTCCCAGGTACCAGCTCTGCCTGCTGCCAGGACTGTGAAGCCTGGGGTGGCTCAGCAAGCAGTGGCTAGTAATTTGTCTGGGGACAGGTGGAGCTGGGAGGGCTCCCTTCCCTGTAACTGAAGCTGGCGGACCTCCCCATGGAGCCTGCCTGGTGGGGAGCTGCAGATTTCCCTACATAAACTGCCCTGGCAGGTGGGGAGCAAGGGGCAGTGGGGGTGGACTTTCTTTCTCCCTCCCTTTCTTTTCCCTTCCCCTCACCCCTTTGGGGGAGCAAAAGGCAGCTGCTTTTCCCACTTCTGGCACCTTTTCTGGAGCCAAGTGCAGAACCTGGGCCAGTCTCGGCCAGTAGGGCAGGGAAGTGGGGTCGGCTGTAGGCAGGGGGGGGGGGAGGGGGACACTGAAGATGCTGTGCCTAGGGGTGCATAAGGTGTAAATACGACCCTGATTAGAACTGGGAAAAGTAGAGAGAAGGGCAACAAAAATGATTACAGGTATGGAACCGTTTCCATATAAGGAGAGATTAACAAGACTGAAGAAAAGAGAAGGCTAAGGGGGGATATGATAGACGGCTATAAAATCATGAGTGATGTGGAGAAAGTGACTAAGGAAGTATTTGTAGTAAGTGAAGGCCCTAATAAAGGCCCAGTATGAGGCCTGAGGCCTGAGGCCTGAACTAAAGTAATGGTTAAGACTTGGCTAAAAAGCAAAGTCAGGCTGTGAGCTGAAGGCCGGCTCGGCTCACAGAAGCTGGCAAGGAAAGGGCTGATGTTGCATAAATATATATTCACCTAGCAAAGTTAAACTATAAACATGGTACCAAAACACACTATACTGGAACATTCCACAGATAACATGGAACAGGCCAACCCATCCCAATGACAGGGGCAAAACGGTAAAATGATGGATAGAGTTGTTTTGCTCGAACCAATATGTACAAGGTGAGAGGCGGCACCTTGCTACGTAGTGGGGTTGTACCTTGCTACGTAGATGGGTTGCACACAGAGGGAACACACGCACGCAGCCGAGTGATATCAACAAAGGAGAAAGCAGAGCACCACACCGGTAGCATCTGACAACACTAGCAAATAGCAGACCCAGCAGACCCAAAGAGAACCCCCAATAACCACAGAGTCTAGTAAGATGCAAAGTCACGTCGACTAGGTTTATTGCGACCTCGGACACAATTGCAGTTCCCTGTAGGTTTCTTAGCCTAATTCAGGGCCTACTACGAGAAAGTGCCTCTTGGCAATGGACCCGGCTCAGTCAGTGGCGAGACTTTCCACTGCCCCCTCGGCCGGACAAAGCCACCACCCCAGGGATACATTCTTATACACAGGTACAAACAAGTTACACCTCACTCCTGACGTATTGAGGTGCAACCCCTCTACGTAGCAAGGTACAACTCCACTACGTAGCAAGGTGCCGCCTCTCACCTTGTACATGTTGGTTCGAGCAAAACAACTCTATCCATCATTTTACCCTTTTGCCCCTGTCATTGGGATGGGTCGGCCTGTTCCATGTTATCTGTGGAATGCTCCAGTATAGTGTGTTTTGGTACCATGTTTATAGTTTAACTTTGCTAGGTGAATATATATTTATGCAACATCAGCCCTTTCCTTGCCAGCTTCTGTGAGCCGAGCCAGCCTTCAGCTCACAGCCTGACTTTGCTTTTTAGCCAAGTCTTAACCATTACTTTAGTTCAGGCCTCAGGCCTCATACTGGGCCTTTATTAGGGCCTTCACTTACTACAGTATTATTTACCTTTTCACATAACACAAGAACCAGGAGTCACCCAATGAAATGAATAGGCAGCAGGTTTAAAACAAAGACAAGGAAGTACTTCACACAACACACAGTCCACCTGTGGAACTCACTGCCAGGGGATGTTATGAAGGCTAAAAGTATAACTGGGTTCAAAGAAGAATTAGATAAGTTCATGGAGGATACACCCATCCATGGCTATTAGCCAAGATGATCAGGGACGCAATCCCATGCTCCAGGTGTCCTAAACCTCTAGCTGCCAGAAGCAGGGATTGAATGACGGAGGATTGATCATTCAACAGTTGCCCTGTTCTGTTCATTCCCTCTGAAGCCTCTTGCACTGGCCACTGTTGGAAGACATGAAACTGGGCTAGATAGACCATTAGTCTGTCCCAGTATGGCCATTCTTTATGTTAACTGGTAACACACTAGTCACTAATATTATTGTGTGATGTATATATGGATGATATAGGAAAAGTTATAAATGTGTGCTGGAAATATGTTGCCAAAATGTGTTTGGCACAAGGGCTTAAATCACCCTGCCCTAGATAAAGGAGTGTGGTTCCACCTGGTTGAATGTTTCTCCAATATAAGGAGAGAAAATGGAAGTATATTTATATAAAAGATAAACCAAGCCATCAAACTAGTGAATGGGAGAGATAGCTAGTTAACTATCACAATGGGGGAGGAGACTGCAAAAACTAGTATGACATCAGCTCCCTGGTGGAGACAGCTCCCAGGAGGGCTTCCTGACTTTGAAAACAAAGGAACACTTTGAGGTTATAAGCAGAGAGAGGAAGTCATTTTGGAGTCCTTCACCTGAGGAGTAAAAGAAACCAAGCACTTTGGGCTCTGTGTTGGATCCTGGTCAGGACCTGGCGAGCCCTGGTGGAAGAATGACTGTAGTGAGAAAACTACTCTGAACAAAAAGCCCTACTGTGTGAAGTTAGATTTTAGTCTTAGAAGCATATTGTTACTTTTGTTTGTGTGTAACCATTTCTATCCCAATTCCATCTGCTTGGTATCATTTAAATAGCTGCTCTTTGTTAAAAAACTTAACCTTGTTTTATTACACATCCATCTCAGTGCAGCATTTCAAATTGAAAAGTACAATCCTCAGCCAAACTAACAGGCTGGTGATGTGTACTGTCTCTTTAAAGGAGCAGCCAACTTGAGATGGTGTTGTGAGTGCTAGAGTGAGAGGGACTGGACTCTGCAGGGGAGATGGTTTTGAAGAAACTCAGGACTGGAAGGGCTGTTGGCGTCACCCTGCAAGGAGTAGACCTTCCACAGCCATCAGAGCTTGTTGTCACAAAAGATCGACCATAGCAGTGGATGGAATGACAGTAGAAAACTGATCAGAAGAAAATACTCTAATAAATGTAATTCTGTTTCTTTACAGCCTCCTTGATCTCATGTGCCAAATGACCACCTTCTTCCTCCTCAAAGCTCACTTCTTCCAGGCTGCGGCCTGGCCTACCAACTCTAATCCTCCACTGTACTGGAACTCATTGCTTCAGACATCTGATTAGATCTCTAGCACTATTGTATCCATAGTGCAATATTCTCTCTACCAAACCTGGGAGTGGGGGGGGGCAACTTTCCATTCTGCCCTGGCCCCTTTACGCGATTCTGGACACTGAAAAAAGCGAATCTCCCCGGCATAAAGGGGTTCCCTGCATGTGTAGCACTGCAGCAACAGCCCCGTGCTGCTTGGACGTGGCCAAGGCTCGGTACCCTTGCCATTTTTCAACAGTCTATAACCCCTTTGTCTTTAGGGACTTTTTTTAAACAAAATATTTCAAATAAATTCCCTGCGGAGTTCCTCTAGTCATCTTAGACTTTACCTTGCTATCTAGCAGTTTCCCGTTTTTTGCCTGTGTACAAAAACAACTCTTTATAATAAATGGATTGTATGGCTAACTTGACCAATAATTTATTGGGTTTAGATACTAATCTAAACTGCTGCACTTCTCATACAATGCAATGCCTTTGTAAGACTATCTGCACTTCTCTTACAATGCAACGCCTTTGTAGGACTCCAACTGCAGCAATTTAATGGTGCCCCACCTCATTTTGTAGAGACTGAAGATGGGGATCTGTCATGTAAAGACACAATGATGAATGTACAATGGACATTGTTTGTTCAATAGAAGCTGCTATATAACTTGTACATGAATGCTGCCAGGGTAGCTGGATTCAAGATATCCAGAGAGGGATATCTTGCCCCTTTTGCTTGATTTCAAAACAAACTGACGTCACCACCACTTTGAACAAAATGCACGAATACGTGACAGAAAAAATATTAATTGTGGTGACAAAACATTCGGGGGACAATATAGCAAATGATGCAGCAAGTTAGAATGTAAACTAATGCAAAACCACTTTTCAAAACTACACCATGTACTAACAGAAAAGTGTCACTTCACTCATAAGTAGAAAGGTCAATGATCAAAGAAATAATTATTCAAATCATTAGCGAGGCATACTTCTCTTTAGATTTGTACTTCTTTCTTTAGTTCCACAGCACAAGTAGAATTACTAGGTTTTGTGATGTTCCTACACAAGAGTTCATTTTGTTAGTTATGCAGTACTAGTCGTGTACCATGCTATGTAAAGTAGAGTATTGTTTTGTACTATCCTGTTGGGTTATTTAACTTCTTTAAATAAAGCAATGCAAATATTGATCAAAAAAAGTGTCATTGACTTGACCTCTCCACTTTCTTCTATCCCTCAACAGCTGGTTGCCAGGGTCTAGTGGGGCTGGAGTTCTATGTTAGCACTGAAATTGCACCAAGGTGAATGATGGGATGTCACAGAGGAAGCAAAGCAGCTAAAGCTGGTTGGGAATTTCTCAATTAAACTTTTTTTTTCATGGAAAAATGCAGTCATCAAAACTGAAACTTTGTGAGAAAGGGTCAGTGTGACCTCTTTGTGCCAACTGGCAGAGGGCACAGTGGTGAATAAAGGTTACAGAGATCCCCTGAGTCTGGGATCTACAGAGTAGTTTCACCAAAGAAGGTCATGTGTGCTCTCTAATGAAAGCCTGTGTCACATTGGTTATCACAATCATTGTGAAATGTATGTGAAGATAATGTATAAGGAGTGATTGTGTGTGTGTGTCCATATATATATATAATATAATGTTCTTCAGATGTGAGAGTTAAGGCAGGTCACCAAAAGGTGGTGAGACACATACTGGTGTCAGGCAGGAGAAAGGGACGCTTATCTTTCTCTGGCAGGTCATGTGCAAATTAAGTATTGTATAGTTCACAATAGTTGACCGTTTACAGTCTGAGCAAAATGCTAATCAACAGATTGCGGGGTGCTGCAGAAAAAAACTAAAACAGCAGGGGTCGTTTCAGGAGAAAAGTCAATGAACTTTGGAAACTCTATCTGGGGTATAGCTGAACACCAAGCGTCTCTCCCTGAGGAAGTAAAATGACACTGGATTTTGCTTCATGAAAAAGGGATCTCAGCCAGGCTTGGCTGAAAATGCTGGAAAGAACTTTGGGTAAGATAAACTTCTTTAGATGGGAGCATACCTTGTGAGTTAAGTTTAGGCTCTAGCGAGCATGTTATGATTTTGTTTTATATACTGTATAACCATTTGTTTCCATCGCTCACACTTGTTTCTTGTTGGATCTCTGTTCTTTTTAAAATAAATTTCCTTTTCTTCTCCTATAATCAAACTCAAGTGCTGTGTGAGAGACACTGGGATACACTGTTTCTTTGGGGACAGAGGAGCTGGGATTTCTGTGGGTATCCAGTGATTGGGGCTGGACACCACAGAGGGTCACTTTGAAGCTACACAGGGGCTGGGGTGTGTTTTTTGTCAACCTGCAGGGCAAAGGCAGGGCTAGCATAGCCCAGAGGAGAGTCCTGGAGTGGCTGGCAGGCTGGGTGTGTTAGGGGGTGCTAACACGTAGCTAGCACAGAGAAGACTCCCCCATGCTGGAGGCAAGTGGCAACAAGGTGACTCACAGCCCTGGGTGCCCTGAGAAACATCCCAGTTGGGTTTGATAAATTTCCTGACTTGCAAAAATGTTGGGGTGGGGCAGGAACCCACTTTTGAAATTATCAAAATGGACAATTGAACATTTTCAAAATGAAAAGTTTTTGGGGGGTTTTCTTTGAAACGACTTTTCATTTTGAAATTTAACTTAGTTTGTACTAAAGAAAAGGTTAAAAAAGAAAATGGAAACATTTCAATTTTGAATGGACCCAATCAGGGAGACAGCTGGGGCTAGAAAGACAGCAGGTCCAACCCCCTTTCCAATGATGAGTGGCCATACTGACTGCAGTTTGCCCCAGAGAAAGGGGGCTAGATGATGACTGGCAGTAGCCACCGAGGCAAGGTGGGCATAGGGGGTGGGGGTTCCCCTGGGAGGGGAGACCCAGAGTGTGGGGACACTGCTGTGGGGCAGCACCCCAAGGTAAGGGGCACCGGGGTCTGGGAGGGATGTGGGGCCTGAAGTGCAGCGGTGAAGATCAGGAAAAAGCAGGTACTGGTAGGGAGACACCAGCCAGCAGGAGACGCTCTGAGGCTGGATGAGCTAATTCCTGGACTGACCAGCAGGAGGTGCTGTGGTGGTGAGTGCCCACCGTGCTACAGTAGGCAATTCACATAGTCCATATTTTCTTCTTTTTTTATGAGGAAATGACTTCAAACTGACATCAATTTTCATTTAATTAGTAACCTATTTTATTGCTCCTTTGAAAATATTTTAGTTGTCTCATTCTGTATTTGTCTAGAAGAAACAAAGATCTGTAGTGTGTAAGTTCCCCTTTAAAAACAAAGAATAAAAAACACCTAGGTTACAAAGATGTATGGAAATAGGGCCTGAGCCAGGACTTTTAGAAGTTGTAATGGAAATATCAGTATCTTTCCCTCTCACTAATTCAAACATAATGGAGTCATTGTAGAGGTTATAGTTATCTCAAGAAGCAAACCAAGATACGGAATCAGAAATACCCTTTCACTTATCTCACACAGCAGGTCTCCAGCATTAACAAAAGAATATTGAAGCAATTTCAGCTTCCTCCTATTTTTCAGGGCAACATCAGGGCAAGAGAAAGATTTTTCTGTGCAAGAATTCATGAAAGCAAAGGGGTGTCATACATACACCATAGCTAAGGAACTTAACATGTTTCCTCAGAGAGCACACACTGAATGCTTGGCCTAAGTCAATGCTTTTTTTTGAATAAAATATTTCAAAGTAAATGAATCAGGTTTAATATCTCTGAAGGTCATGTTAGGGGAGCTAGATTGTGTTTAGCCCTGTACAGGTGCAGAAGTGCCACAGAAGCCAGAAGCAGTCTTGGTCCTTACACCACCGGTGGGCACTAAGAGTGGCATTAAAAACCACTTACGGGTTGGGGAGGGTAGAATAAAAGGCAGCACTGTGGTCCCACAGGCATATCACACTGGCCAGCAGAACTGGGTCAGGGCAGGAAAAGTACACAGCGCACCCTGTTAAAGGGCGTAAAAGATGCCATTATTTTGCACATTCTCCCAGCACTCAGGAGGCATTGTGTCTACCTCTACTAAAATTCCTCTGGAAGCTGCTGCTGCCTGAGCACAGCCACTACCTTTAATGCATGTAGTGACTTAAAGATGCAGTTTAGCCCTAGCAATATAAATAGTGGTCCCTGAAATAACAAGAAGGCACAAAGTCACCTTGGATTCTCCCTATCATTGATACACCCCTCCCATGATGCTCTCAGATGCCAGCACATCTCCTAAAGTGAATTACAACCTTGAAAGCACTCCAGCACATTTGATATAAAGTAAACATGGTCTTTGCACTGATGTGGTATGCTAGGAACTCAGGAGCACCAGACAGACACCAGAGGGGAGGGTTTTTCTGAACTGTGGTAAGGAAATGACATTTCTGTGTTCCAAATGCATCAGCTGGATGGAGGGCCAAAATCAATGAATTCCTCAAAATGGTGCAGTTTAGCAAAAGCCCCAAATTGGATTCTACTGCCCAGCACAGTTAGAAATATAGGCTGTTTAAGGGAGAATGGATATTTCATTCCTTTAGGTGCAAAAGAGCCTTCACAGATGAGGAGTGATCAGGGAGATGAATGGACATGGAATATGTAATGGTCGCAAAGCATGTCCTGCTAATGATAGGCCCGATCTTCTGGAGGATGTGCTTCCCCAATACCTCCACAATTGTGGGTGGGCACCATGTGACAAGATTCAGGAATTATCTACCAAACACTTAGTTCATGGCAAATTGGGATGTAAATCTACACCGAGCTAGCCTGCTGCCAACCACGTATCTGTGTGGACCCTGCTGCTGTGCACTAAAAGTTTCCTAGTGTGCTTTAATTTACTCCTGTTTCAAAGCATAGTAGGGTCAAAGTGCACTATGGAATTTTTAGGGAATTTATCCACCTGGATAGTGAGGGGTAGATTTACACCCTAGTTTGCTGCAAACTAAGTGTCCATGTAGCCAAACCCAAGGTCTAACCTTGCACCACACTATACATGCCTCCAGCCAAACCAAAAGACAATGTATCCATACTACACTTACCAGTGTACAAGAGGTTCAAAAGACTCCTCTCCCAGGGAAAAGAATAGCCTACTGGGCCAGGCTAAAAAGGGAGCAGGAAAGCAGATCCTGAGGAAGGAGAGATAATGAAAGTGAGCTTTTCACCCCCTGTATCCTGCTATTTCCTGCACTCATTCAGCATCACCTCCGCCTCTTTCCAGAGCTCACATGGGTTCCTTCAGCAGAAAGGAAGGTGGCAAATCTCAGTTGGCCTCAGAATGCCACTAGGAGCATATGTTGCTGGAATATAACAGAGAGCAGCTTTTATGCTGCATCCCCAGAAGCCTACGGCAGTGTCAGTCTGGATAGCATCCTTGGAGGGCAAGCAACCCAGAGCAAATTAACTTTGAGAAGAGGTTAACAAGGTTTCTAGTTTCCACCTTAGTACGTGTTAGGAATGTTATCATTAGAGTTATCCTAATGAGAGCTCTATCTGTAGAAGTTTACCAGGGTAAAATTAAAACATGGATTAGTGTCCCTTGTAATGTAAATGTATTTTTATTATAAATGATGGGTACCATTTGTTAAAGATATTAATAACATTTTAACCCTATCACTATTTCTCCTTTTAAATGGCTCAGTGAACTAGCCTGCACTTTTTAAAATAAAGCATGTTTTAATAGTATACAGCAGGGGTAGGCAACCTCTGGCACGCGTGCCGAACATGGCACACGAGCTGATTTTCAGTGGCACTCACACTGCCGGGGTCCTGGCCACCGGTCCGGAGGGCTCTGCATTTTAATTTAATTTTAAATGAAGTTTCTTAAACATTTTAAAAACCTTATTTATTTTACATACAACAATAATTTAGTTATATATTATAGACTTATAGAAAGAGACCTTCTAAAAACGTTAAAATGTATTACTGGCACACAAAACCTTAAATTTAAGTGAATAAATGAAGACTCGGCACACCACTTCTGAAAGGTTGCCGACCCCTGGTGTACAGTGTCCATCTGTGCCCAATATAACAGTTGAACCTGTCTTTTTAGCCCTATTTGGATAGATAGAACTCCTCTTGCACATTTTTCATATGCCACCTATTGCAATAAATAATTCAGGTTTGATTTTGCAAGCCCTGTAAAAAACTTCCTGAATATCACAGCTGTAGCTCAATATGGCCAAGTATATATAGTCGGGACTGACAACTCACATTATGGTTTCCAAAACTGTTTGCGTGTTTTCTTCTGCTGCCACAAGGGGCCAGTGCTTCTTTAAGTTTTAATCACCAACATTTCTTTGGCACTGCATTGCTCTCTCTTCATGGGCACATCTGCTAAGCACCACCTGGAGGCTACAAGTCATAACTACAAATTGGTTTTCAGGCTAGCTTGCAAGCTGTCATACAGGAGCACTACACAACTAAGCATTAACTCAGGATCAGAACTCATCCATTTCTAGCCCTTGGGGACAGTCAGAGTTTAAAGCCGTCATGAGTGCAGAGTAAGATCAGGTATCTCAGAAATCAACGGGGCTGGGAAATAGGAGCTTTAGGAAACAGACAACCCTATCTTTCCAATGGGACCAATATATATTTGGTGGGCCAGATATTCCATGGTGAGCACCCACAATTGTGGCCAGGTCAGAAAAGAGAGCTCAGCTCCCACTTAGAGACCCCTATAAGAGCCAGATTTTCAGAAACACTCAGCACTCAGCAGCTCCCAGTGTGACACTCCTGGCCAGATTTTTAGAAGAGCTATACACCTACCATGCTGATCTCTTTTGAAAATCTGGACCCAATTGTGGGTGCTGGTTAATTCTGAAAATCTGACCCCTACACCTGGAAGACCCTAGGATATCAAATTTGAAATTATGATGTTATGTAGAGAAAAGTTATTTTAGGTTCATTTTCAAAGTCATTGCAATTTTCTCCCTCTCTGAGCCCTCGTATAGTTGTACTCAAGCTAACTAAGGCTTGTGGCTTTCCATGCAAGAGAGGCTGAACTGAAGCCCCTTTACACATCACACTCCTAAATATAGACCTTGTGCAGCACATTACAATATTTCCCTGCTTAAAATGAACATGCTGACTTTGCTATGCATGTATAAACCCACAGTTAACATTGCATCATATCACTGATTTTCTGTTGTAGTGCATCAAGTCTGCAATGCCTAAGTCCATCCTGTTCATAGAAAGCAATAGCTGCATGCCACAAATGAGATGTCAAATTTATGAGCTCATAATGAGCAAAACAAAACAAAAATCCCATAGTGTGCCCAAGGCCTGTACATTTTGTTCAATGTTCTATTCTTATGAGCAGCTGACCTAGATTCTCTGCCTGAATGAGAATGTTTCCCAGCAATTGAGGCTGTTCAGAGAGTCAGGAATTCAAGTATTGCCTGAAAGCTTATCATAGAAAGAAAATGAGGCTACAGTTTTAAGAGAAGCAACAATATTCATTTTAGACATGTAACAGATTCTCAAATATCCACATAAAGTGCAACACTCACTGCACTAGCTTTCACTTCAGAGTCTGACAAAGACTGTATTCGCAATTTGTCCCCACTAGGCAAACAAGGCAGTTTCCAGCACTATGCCTCCTTGGAGTAAACATAGTGTGAAAAACTTTGCCATATGGCGAACTGGATTTTCTGTAAATAGTCTGGCAGTTGACTAGGAGTCAGGACTCCTTGGTTCTCTTGCTGTTTCTGCCACTGACTCATTCGATTGTCCTGGGCAAATCAGTTCCTCTTTGTGCTTCAGTTCACCCATCTGTAAGAGGAGTACTATAACCATTTCTTATTAACCAGTAACACTTAACTCTCATGCATGTGGGTTGTGAGGCTTAATTCATATTTGTAAAGCACTTTGATTTCCTGAAATGAAAGCCACTATAGAATAGCAGAGTTCTTCTGTTCTTACTCTGTGTACCGTACACTTTTTTAATGTTGTAACGTACCCATTTTAAAGTACAATGACTATGATGGAATAAGATTTCTTTCTTTAACAGTAACTGTAGCCCCCACTACACCAGCAGTTTCCTCCCTAAGGGCTAGATCCTGGATCTATATGGGAGGACTCTGGCCATGGCAGACTCCCATTGATTTCAGGACACAAGCTGCACTTGCACATATGAATGATCAGGGTCAGTGATAAGACACGTACCCAGTGTGTTCAGTTGGAAAGACATTATTCTTCACAGTCTAAACACTGAGCTTTACCTGCCTCTCTGCTTTGCTAAAACATCCAGTGAGGCACCAATGGTATTAAAATTCAATTAGCTGCTTTGAAACTCAGATTTGTTTGACCTGGATTCAAACACCACATCAGACAAATGGGTTTTCCCTCACAAGCTCCTTTCTTGTGTGTGGGTAGCACACAAACTAGGTCTTTCATTTTTCTGTTGAAGCACTTGCCACAGCTGTTATTTTTAGAAAGCTGTGTGATGGTCTGACTTTTGTTTATGAGCACAAAAAATGAATGCTGAATATTTTACTGTCTGTGTTGTTTGTGTTTTTTAGTTTCACATTTGATTACTGAGACCCCTTACTCTTCTGCCAGGAGACTGAATGAAGAAACCTTGCTGACAAGATGGGTTGGCCCTCTGACAAAGCAGAGTACAGCTGCAGGTGAGCAAATAAGACTAGACAGGGACACTGACAGGAAGTAAAAAGGCAGGTGTACGTATGTAGGTGGCGAGGAACCAGGAAGCAGCATGTGATAGAAGGATCTATGACAAAAATATACCAGAGGACACTTTGAGACTGCAGAACCCACACTCAGATCTTCTAGACCTGCTGCACAAGGCAGAAGCTGGGTCTCTGCAGCTGAATGAAACTCAGCAGGAGTTCCAAGTTTAGCAACAAAAACCCTGTTTACGATTTCAGGTTTATTTTCAGAAGGTTTTAGGTTTTGTCCCTTGTCCCCTGCAACCCACCCACTGCAACCAAAATAACACAAGGCAGTAAAATCTCTATGTTCCCATCAAGCAGCTTAACACTCTAAATTCCAAATGATAAAAACCCAAACAAGATATGAACAAGACCCCTTTTTCCCTCATCAGAGTGTTCCTTGTCCTGGCTTTTTAAGGTACTGAGCCTAACCAGGATCAGCTGCACCTGATTCCCTCAGCTGTTAGCAGGAAGTTGGAAGGAAGTCCCCACGCAGGTGTCTTGTTTGTAGGGCCTCACCCTAAGGCACTATTACCAGAGGCGCTGGAACAATTTTTATAGTGGAGGTGCTGCTGATGGAAACCATGTATCTTGTGTTTGTTATCACTACTTCAAGCCAGGCGGTGCGGCATCACCCCCAGTACCTCTAGTTCCAGCACCACTGACTACCACCATGGGGTGCCTCATGGTTGCAGGGTCCCCTACAGAGAGACATCATGACCTCTGTAGGCTCATCACGACTGAAAAAAGATATGTGAGGGGAAGTCATAGAAGTCAAAATGTGGCTTTTACCACTGTAGCGTCTGAATCTTGTCATGTACAAATAAAGAGGAACAATACACTGCAAAATACAAATGTGATACGCATTGGCTACAAACAATGCAATTTTCTTTCAGGCTGCATAACTGATGTTTAAAGCAAACATACAATCTCAAATAGAAATTGTATTAAAAAAACAAAATGAAAAGATACTCTAAGCCCAACATTTTGACCTGAAAACTCAGAGCACCTTCAAGGCAAGTTAATGGGTACTGCTAGTCAAGTGTATTGTAGAAAGAGATGCAAGGCCAAAGTAGCATCAAGATACTAGTAGTACTATTATTTACTATCTGTTGAGAGCCAATTGCCTAATCAGCCCTGTACAGATCAAAGAAGAGTCAAGAGCTCTTGATGTTTTCCTGCCATTGTGTTCTTCCAAGCAACCCCAATCATCACCCTTCCCCCATGTCCTCTGTATCCTTCCACCAAGCTCATCCCTTTCTCTTCCATTTCTCTTGTCCTAGCTCTGAGCAGTCAAGAACATGTCAAGCTTCTGGAATGAGCTATGTCCTTTTTGGGAGAAAAATGATTGATCTCAGTGGCCTAATTGTATTTGCAATTTAGTTCCTGTTCGCCTTGAACAAAGATGAATACAACTGCATTAATTAGCAGCATTCCACACTGCAGAATAGGCAGTCTAGGCCCTGCAATGGCAGGCAATAGATGTGTGCGGTAGGTAGAGCTATGCAAGGAGGAGCTATGCAAGCTGTGTGCTGGGCTCAGGGCAAGCACTTATAATCCTGTATGACGAGGCTTAAAAGGAGTGGGAAGATACAGTGATATGGTCTGTCAAGTTGAACACATAGCAAAATGGTTTCAGAAACCAGCTGTATGTGTCAGGTGGCTGGTGAGCAAGAAGCCACATGCAGGATAGCTTGGGGGTGTAGCAGGGTGATGGGACGTGTCCACCAAGCTTGCTGAAATGTGTGCTGTTCCACACAATGTGGGACCTTTGAGAGGTACAAAAATTGGGTAAGCTAAGCCGTGCTACACTACTGCCTACATAGATTATGGCACAATATTATAACATTGATCTCAAGAAAATAAAGTCCATCTACACAGAGAATCCATACTGGAGCAAAGCTAGCATTAATGGTATGAGACAAACATGAATTGTACTGAGTATTTCTGTAGCCATCTTCTTTGGAGTAAACACATGTAAAAAACAAAACAAAACAATTATTGTGGGAGTCACATTGATGTAGGTATTTACCAACTTGCCATTAAAAACAACAATTTGATACTTCAAAGATAACTGAAAACAACAAGCAAGGATTACACACGTTGGTGCCAAACCATAAGAATATAAGGATGGCTATGCTGGGTCAGACCAATAGTCCACCTAGCCCATTATCCTGTCTTCTGACAGCGGCTGGTGCCAGATGCTTCAGAGGGAAGGACCAGAACAGGGCAATTATTCAGTGATCCATCCCCTTTTATTCAGTCCCAGCATCTGGCAGTCAGAGGTATAGGGACATCAAGAGCATGGGATTGTGTCCCTGACCATCTTGGCTAAGAGTCATTGATGGACCTATCCTCCATGAACTTATCTAATTATTTTTTGAACCTGGTTATACTTTTGGCCTTCACAACATCCACTGGCAGCGAGTTCCACAGGTTGACTGTGCATTGTTTGAAGAAGTTCTTCCTTATCTTTGTTTGAAACCTGCTGCCTGTTCATTTCATTGGGTGACCCCTGGTTCTTGTGTTATGTGAAGGGGTAAATAACACTTCCTTAATCACTTTCTCCACGCTATTCATGATTTTATAGACCTCTCTCAAAGCCCTCCTTAGTCGTCTCTTTTCTAAGCTGAACAGTCTGTCTTTTTAACCTCTCCTGATATGGAAGTTGTTCCACATCCCTAAGCATTTTTGTTGCCCTTCTCTGTACTTTTTCCAATTTTAATATCTCTTTTTTGAGGAGTGGGTGACCAGAAATGCATACAGTATTCAAGGTGTGGGTGTACCTTGGATTTAATATAGTGGCATTATGATATTTTCTGTCTTATTATCTATCCCTTTCTTAATGTTTCCTAAACTTCTGTTTAGCTTTTTTTGATTGCCACTGCACATTGAGCAGATGTTTTCAGAGAACTATCCACAATGACTCCAAGATCTCTTTCTTGAGTGGTAACAGCTAATTTAGAGCACATCATTTTGTATGTATAGTTGGGATTATGTTTTCCAATGTGCATTACTTCACATTTATCAATATTGAATTTCATCTGCGATTTTTGTTGCCCAATCACCCAGTTTTGTGAGATCCCTTTGTAACTCTTCGCAGCCAGCTTTGGACTTAACCATCTTGAGTAATTTAGTAAAATCTGCAAACTTTGTCACCTCACTGTTTTCCCCCTTTTCCAGATCATTTATGAATATGTTGAACATCACTGGTCCCAGTACATATCCTTGTGGGCTGCTGCTATTTACCTCTTTCCATTGTGAAAACTGACCATTTATTCTTATTCTTTGTTTCCTATATTTTAAACAGTTACTGATCCATGAGTGGACCTTCCCTCTTAACACATGACTGCTTACTTTGTTTAAGAGCCTTTTGTCTCTTTGTTTAAGAGCCTTTTGTTTAAGACCTTGTCAGAGGCTTTCTGAAAGTCCAAGCATACTATATCCACTGGATCACCCTTGTCCACATGTGTGCTGACTCCCTCAAAGAATTCTAATAGATTGGTGAGGCATGATTTCCTTTTACAAAAGCCAGGTTGCCTCTGCCCCAACGTATCGTGTTCATCTATGTGTCTGATAATTCTGTGCTTTACTATAGTTCCAGCCTATTTGCCAGGTACTGAAATTAGGCCTACTGGCCTGCAATTGCCAGTGTCGCCTCTGGTGCCTTTTTAAAAAATCAGCATTACATTAGCTGTCCTCCAGTCATCTAGTACAGAGGCTTATTTAAGCAATAGGTGACATACCAATTTCATATCTGAGTTTCTTCAGAACTCTTGGGTAAATACCATCTGGTCTTGGGGACTTATTACTGTTTAATTAATCAATTTGTTCCAAAACCTCCTCCATGGAAACCTCAATCTGGGGCAGTTCCTCAGATGTGTCACCTAAAAAGAATGGCTCGGGTGTGGGAATCTCCCTCCCTCACACCCTCTGCAGTGAAGATTGATGCAAAGAATTAATTGAACTTCTCCACAATGGCCTTGTCTTTGAGTTCCTTACTACGTCACACTGTACGGGACCTTCGGTTACAGGAACCATAAGGAAACTCAGAAGCGGAAGTGTAATGTGAGCCAAACAGCAGTACCGCAAAAAGGTCTACTCTGATTCTGCTCTCACATCAGGAGTAACTATACTGAAGTTCATGAAGTTACCCCCAGAGGTTCATGTAAGGGAGGAAGAGGGGAATGCACTGCTCCTTCTCTGGTATAAGAATGAGGTGCTCCTCCTCCTCACCCTGGCTTGAGTAAGCAATGGTCTCTCCACAGGCACACCTGCTCCTTGGCTGGTACACTGAGGGTTCCCCAGCCTGTTTCCAATCTACTGTAATCACTGGTCATACCAGTGTAAAACGGGTGTAAGTGAGAGCAGATTCAGGTCCAGATATCCTAGGAGGTAGGATTGAAACAGATCAAGCTGATTCTGCATTCCTTGCATGCTCTAAACACTCATTCGTTTTCTTGTCCTTAGCATGAAATTAAGATCCAGTGCCCTTTTCAGTGGTACCAATGTTTTATTTAACATGACACTCTAGTAACATGAAATGTACATGTAAGTTATATCCCATAACAACCGGAAACCCTTCATTGATACTCAGCAAGGATCTGATCCCACAGATATTTATTACCAGACACAAAACTTCCTACCAGGAGTACTCCCATGGGGCCTCATTCATGTTCGCCTGCAGCACCTCCAGAGAACACTCCCTGCACAGAAGGCCCTCCTCACCAGGTGAACAGCCAACTCTGCTTTCCATCATCAGGAGCCTACAGTGCAGGGTACGTTGCAGGGGCGGGTAGAGGGCATTCCAGCATGAAGTGTAGGGATGTAGTCCTGGGTATTTTCCAGCTGCTGCAAGGCCCATACAGGTCATGGGCAAGGATACGATTCTGTTATGGAGGTCATGGATTCCGTGACTTTTCAGGACCTCCATGACTTCTGTGTCTAGTTTTGGTTTTTGCTTCATTTTGCACATAACAGAATTCCATATGCAGACTTTGGTGGACTGGGGACTTATTTACATGCATCCAAAGTCAGAGACTTACCAGTTTATCATGAGCACATGCAGCACATGCAGCCACACCCCCAGATCACACAACTCATTTTGCTGCCTTCTGAATGCTACGATAATGCACTCACTCCAGTTTCCAGGACATCAGACATAGCCTGTTAAATTGATAAGATATATGTGAGCTGTGCTCATGTTTGGAGAGAAAGACCAGAGAAATAAATACAACTACCTAGTTTCCAAACAGCACTTGTACTTATCTTAGGGAGGAGGAGGGGAAGCAGGAATGAGAAAAAGGAGACGACAGCATGATAGCAAGGGTAAAAAAGTAGAGCCTGAAGAGAAGAGTCTCATTAGTTTATTTTCATGGGAAAACTATAGTGAAGAAAAGATCATTCCTAGTCACAGTAACTGCGGATCTGTCTAGTAGATAGGGTTGCCTGGTGTCCGGATTTCGACCGGAAAGTTCAGTCGAAAGGGGACCTGTACAGTGTCTGGTCAGAAGTACTGACTGGACACCAAAAGTCTAGTTACTGCCCAAAGGGGTGCCAGAACGGTGGGGGGGAGGGAGAAGGCGGGGCAAGGCAGCGCCCTCTGCAGCGTGTGTGAACATAGTGGGGCACTTGCAGAGAGCTGGGGGCAGCATGGCTGTGAGCCAGGTGGGTGCCAATCCACACCGCGGGATTGTGTTTGGATCGCATCCTATTTTCCACCCTCCTCTCTGCTCCCCACCCGCTGCAGAAACACCCTCATCTTTGTGGGAAGCTGCTCCAGGGCTCTGAGACATGTGTGACCGACACAGGTGACCGCAACCTGAGCCGGGGACCCCATGCAGGGCGGCCGCTTCTCCCCGGGGCAGAGGTGACTTTGCAGCACCAGCTCCCGCTTTGCCTCCCTCCCCATGCCACTCAGATGGGAGCTCGGCCTGGCCCAGGAGGGTGGGGGAGCAGCACCCTTAAAACTCAGGGCATTCGGCTCATTGCAGCGCCTGGCCTCCAGCTCACACACACAGTGCGGGGAGGGAAGGGCATTTCCCCCAGCCCAGCGCAACTCGCCCAGACATACAAACTGGCAACACACCCCCCCCATAATCGCTGCCTGCAAATGCCACTGCCAGCCTAGCCCAAGGCGCGGGGGCACCGGGTCATCAACCTGCGCCAGCCCCTTCTCAGTCAGGGCTGACTCCTACCTGCATCTCATGGGCAGGCTCCGCTTCAGCTCCCAGCCCAGCTCTGCAGGTGGCAGGTGAGACCGGGGGGGGGGGGGAGTGAGCGAGCAGGGGGGGAGAGCGAGCGAGCAGGGGGACTGTCGTGTCCAGTTTTAAGAAATTGGAAAGTTGGCAACCCTAGATAAAACTTGTCAGCACTTTTGAAGCTCCACAATTAAGATCAATTGGGAAGGATTTGATTAAGACCCAGGACTGCTGGAGCCAGGATAGGTGGGTTGTTTGTTTGTTTGTTTTTCTGTGTTCTGTCATCTTAGGCAACCCACTTAGGCCCAAATTTTCAAAAGTGACCAAAAAGCTAGTGTAATGGCTGAACACCACTGCCCCTCATAGCCACTGGCATAGTGGACGTGGCCAAGGGAAAAGGGGCACAGCCAGGCGACAGCTGCATTCCAGCTATTCCCCAGTACCAGAACAGCCTCTTGGAGCCATAAGCAGATGGGCATCACGTAGAACTGCTAAAGGACTAACACACCAGGAGCCAAACTGGTTCTGCTGACCCCAGAAGCCACAAACGTGGTATGAAGCCACCTCTCCCCCACAAAAGGTCCAACACCAAACGCAGCTCAGACAGACCCAAGAAACACAGCCTCTAGCTGCAGAAGTTACCGTACCACGTTACAAACATTTTGTAGAGATGGGCTCAAGCCACAAATCGAGATCTTGATTTCTAGTGATTTCAGTTCAGCCGTGTTCAGATCAGGCCCATCTTTAATGTTCAGTCTTAAACCTTCAAACCACACAATACAGAACAATCATTTTTACCAAAGCAGGTATCGCTAGGAATAGGGTGACCAGATAGCAAGTGTGGAAAATTGGGACAGGGGGTGGGGTGTAATAGGTGCCGATATAAGAAAAAGCCCTGAATATCGGGACTGTCCCTAGAAAATCGGGACATCTGGTCACCTTAGCTAGGAATGGTTTAGGCATAAAACAAAACAATGCAACAGGAAGGCAGAGTCTATTTGATCAAGGCATCTGTAAACCACAGTTACATTTTTTTTAATGTGGTGGGGCAGGGTAGTTAGAACAAGAAAGGATTCTGCACCGCTAGGCTGAGTTCGCAGACTTTTATAGTACATTTTACTGTAAAATAGAAAAGTAAACATAAGGAACGTCCTACCCCTCTAAGGCCCAAATTAGACACAATAGGGCTTTTTTCAGCCAAGTCCAAGGCAAGGCTAGGAGGCATGGCCCTCATCAGCCAAGTTTTAAAAAAAGGTCTAAATATGTAGGTCACTTCAGCCAAGCTCTAGAGGAGAGGAGGGGAAACATAAAACCTAGTTCTTCACCCCTCTTCTAAGCCAGCCTTCCTCTTTTTTTCTCTCAGACTCAACCCCCAGCTCCCCCTTACAACTGGAGGGGATTGACTAATGCCCCACAGCCGCAAGGCCCTGCACTCAGAGAAAGGTCCTTAGTCCTTCCTGTTCCCCGGGGAAGGGGTTTAACTAGGGTGACCACACATCCCGTTTTGGCCAGGACAGTCCCTTTTTTAAGACCTGTCCCAGCCGTCCCGACTTTTTTGGCAAAAGTGAGCATTTGTCCCGTTTGCTCTTGCCGACTTGACCAGGAGGAACATGTGGGGGACGAGCACCGATGCCAGCCCCGTGCAGGGTGGGTGAGGTAGGGCTTGGGTGGGCAGCAGGCAGGGCTCAGGCGAGCAGCAACACCAGCCCCAGCCTCACGCGGGGGACTAGCAGCGACGCCAGCCCCACGCGGGGAGTGGGGCAGGGCTCGTGCTAGCCCGGGGTAGGCAACCTATGGCACGTGTGCCGAAGGCAGCACGCGAGCTGATTTTCAGTGGCACTCACACTGCCCAGGTCCTGGCCACCGGTCCGCGGGGCTCTGCATTTTAATTTAATTTTAAATGAAGCTTCTTAAACATTTTAAAAACCTTGTTTTCTTTAAACAAGAGTTTAGTTATATATTATAGACTTATAGAAAGAGACCTTCTAAAAATGTTCAAATGTATTCCTGGCCCGCGAAACCTTAAATGAGAGTGAATAAATGAAGACTTGGCACACCACTTCTGAAAGGTTGCCGACCCCTGTGCTAGCCCAACGTGTCCTGTTTTCCTTTGGGGGAAATATGGTCACCCTAGATTTAACCCTTCTCTTCCAGCTTCCAGTTGGGTCTTTACAGCCTGTCACACCAAGCTGAAGTGAAGTGTAATCTGTTATTGAAAACACGATAGGGAATGCCCCACAGCAGTACCACTGTATTCAAGTACTCTGCCTTCTTCACCAGCCTGCATGTAATTGAGATAGTAGCTGCAAAGCCAGCTGTACAAATAGTTTTGCTTGGCTGGGGGAGAAGTGTACATAATACAGAGCATTCAAGGCCACTCAGAGTACAGCAGACCGATGCCAAGAAGTGGAGCAATATTCTCAAGGGCACTTAGGCGGCATCTGCATTTCATATCCTGGTCAAAGTGCAGAGACTTTAGAGCACCGTCCCCTTTGCTCTGAATTGCAATATTGTCTAACTTAGAAATGCCTTTCTCGTCGCTCTGAACTATGCAAGTCAGAGTTCAACTTGCTCCCTGATTTACTGAGGCACGGATGACTGGGGTCTGAAGAAATGTCACAGAGAAGAGGACAGAAATAAAAATAGGTCATTAATGAGAACCTTCAAACTGTTCTGTGTTGGTACAGTGCCTAGCACAACAGGGTTCTGGGGCTCGTAGGCACTACCACAATATAAATAATAAGAAATGAGTGTTCCTCTCCAATTATCTATGGAGGGGTGTCAAACATGCCTAAGGGATTTAGAAGCACAACCCCACTTCTTTATTAGAATACACCAAAGGCTGAGGACCTTATTCAGTCCTGAGTAAAGAGGTAAGGATTTGGACCATTGTTAGTTATTTATTAAGAAGTAACAGCACACTCAGTGCAATACAGAACACAAAGGAGTTTGTTGTGGGCGGTATATAACTATAACATCTCTTCTCTCATAAATGTTAGTAGGCTGGTACCCCCTTGTGCTGTAGAGTCATAGTGTATATCTAAATATGCAGAGATTAAATTTCAACCTTGATCAGGTTTTCCACAGATCTCTCAACAGTACTGGAAGTGTTACTATGGTACACACAACTCTGTTTGCATATTGAGAGAACAATGAGGAGTAAATGGACAGAGAGCAGGTAAACACTCCACAGCCTAAGTTAAGTTACAGAACAGCCTTTGGAAACATTTCCTAAGGACGGGATCAAATTGTCAGTGTGAAGTCTAGCCCAAAGCAAGGGGCAGTGTGGTTTTGCACTGACTCTGGAGGGTCCCAGAGATCAGCCCCAGACCAAGTGTGTACAACCCAATTAAACAGCCCCTTAACCAAAGCTCCGCGAGCCAGAGTCAGCTGTCGTGGGCCAGCTGCAGTGCAGATATACCCTGTATCACGTCACAGCACATGCTCCCCAACACACCAGCATTACTGTGCCACTGGATGTGTTGAGAGGCCCGAGCCAAGGCTTCCCCACTCCCTGCCCACCTGCACAAGGGGGGAAAGTAGCAGTTCTGCGGAGCCTATTTTCCCCTGCACACAGAAAGCAGGGGTATGGGGCACTGGTGCAAGGGAGTAAGTGGGCACCCCTCCCGCTACTCCTTTGCACCAACTTACCAGATGGGCCAACATGTGTTATTTTGAGCAGAGAAGGGCTTTGAATCTCTTCATTCTGCATGGTTCAGATGTTCAGCAGACCTCTATGATAGCAGCAATCGCTGTAATACTCACAGCTGGTTGTCTGCAAAAACACAGGAACATTTATCAAATTTTTATTACTAAATATTATTCTGTAAGACCTGGGATGCAAGCCCAAATGTTATCCTCAGGGCAGATGAACACCACCACAGAGCCTTCCCAATCACAGAGCTCACCCATGGTATTTACTGGTGACTTGAGACAGCCCACACTACTGTGAAATAAGCAGTCTTGACAACCACAAACGTTCAAAAATCATGAGTCAGCCCTCCAACATTCATGAGATTGGCCCCAAAAACATTAGATTTTTTTTAAAATATATATTATATTGTGGTTTTTGATCTGCCTGTTGATTTTTGAACTCCCTCCGTTTACTTCCTGTGTGTGTATGTGCACGCACTTGTGTGTGTGCATGTGTGATTAATGTTGCCAATACAAAAACTCTTCTGGCTACTGTGGGCTGCGGGGTGTGGGGTGGGGAGAGCCCTGCCAGTCTCCTGAAGCAGCCCCTACTAACGGCTCTTCCCCAGGAGGTGGGCAAGTGAGAAAGGCAGCCATTCAGAGAGGGTTTTTTTGACCTGAAATTCAGGAGAGGGCTGGAGTTTCTGGAATCACAGCCAGACTGGCTCCGCCCTAATCATGTGACTAGCAAGGAGCTGACAACACGGCATAAGGAATCACATACTCATTCAACTAACCATATTCTTTCCCAGTGACAAGGAAAGGATTATTTTAAAATGGGATTGTACTCCCCCCCTTCTTTATGATATGTACTAAATCACTGCTTCTCAAACTTTTCCATACTGGGACCCTCTTTCCCACACCAGGAGCCCCCAGGACTCACCTCCCATGTAGCAATATGTGAACAACATAATAGTAGGTTGAGAAGGCATGTATTAATGACACTAATGACCCTATTCCAGGATCTGTACTTTTTAAATGTTTGGGTTGGGGGGTGGAGTAGCCTGTGTTTTTACCTTAGAAATATCAGGAATGTCCATGGGCGGCATATATAAGAGGTTTGGGGAGGCTGAGCCTCCCCAAAATAGACTGGCCATGTGGGAGGGCAACTGCGCAGCACGGGTCACCTCCCTTTGGAGGCGTCCTGGCCCGCTGCCTTTGGAGTGCCAGAAGCAAAGCTCCCTAGAAGTGCAAGGGCCACCGGTGCCCAGATCGTGGCCCTTCCCGCACTCCAACCCGAGCCCCCACCCCCATCAGCCCCGACCCGCCATTCACTCCTCTACCTAGAAGTGTGAGGGGTGGGCGAGCAGGCCTCAGGGGAAGAGGCAGAGAGGAGTGAGCAGCGGGTGGGTGGCCTTATCAAGTCTGGTCAAGTCATATTCTGCTAGGGGACCTGCTGGATGCATCAAAATATGTTTCTTGAGAACTTACATTTGAACCGAAAGATCCGTTATCCAAATAGTAATTAGTAACTGAAGTTATATAGGTGTTAACAAAACCAGATAAAAACACAGTTTTAAACAGTCTAACTAAAAAAGTCCCTTCTTTCTACTAATGTCATTGTCTCACTAGTCTCACTGTCATCTAGAGCAAGCAAGATCTGAATTTCTAATGTAAAAACAAAGCTAAACCACATCCTTGCCCTACAAAATACAATGTGTAATTTTTTCAGAAGTGCAGGTGCTTTCAAAAATGGTACCCAAGCCCTTGTAGGCATGAAGAAAAAAGGCACAAACCAATTTTACCCCCGTTGCAGGTCACCTTTAAAGCCCTGATCCTGCAAATATTTATGCATATGCTTATATGTGAGTAATCACATTGACTTCAAGCACTCAGGTGCTTAAAGTTAAGCATGTGTATAAGTGTTCATAGGATTGGGGCCTAACAACTATGGGAGATGATGAAACAAATGTGGATATCAAGGGTATCTAGAAGGCACTGATTCTAGTAACTTTGAAACAATAATCTGTTATTGAACATTTTCTTATCTGAAGGAGATGGCAAGTGTGAATGCCAATAGGGTCAGGCTTGCCTTTCCTCCTTCTAATGAGATAAAGTGATTGGCATGCAGTTTTGGCATTAGGGATGCAATTTTCAAAAGCATTCACCATTGGCCTACCTCTGCCCCACTGAAGCCTATATAGAGCAGAGTTAAGCGCACACAGCGCTTTTGAAAATCTCACCTAAAGTTCCCATGGCGGTATTGCCCCTCTGCCCGTCACCAAAATATCCCTTCCCCAAAGTATTGTGTGTGTCCTGAGGTAGCTGCGTTTGAATGGTGAATCAGTATGTATATAGATAGAGATATTTCAGGATGAAAGGTACTTTATATGTGAACATGCACAATATGATACGTAAAGTTAAATGAGGTAATTCATAGAAAAAACAAACAGAAACAACACAAAGTAATCCCTAATATAAATCCAATATTGTCACTGAAGATGAATTTGGCTAAGTGTCATTATATTTTACCACGGAACAAGGAAATTGATAGTACCCCTTCTAGAGCAATGGCGCAGGGCAAGCCTTAAGAGTTAATCAAAACTAAAGAACTGGATATGTATAAATGAAGGGACATCAGAACAGTCTACAAATGTCAGGAGGGTGTGAACTCCCAGGAGTGGTGAGGAATTATTTAGGGTGGATGTGGAGTGATATAACCAGGAATAATGGGGTAAACTATCTTGAGTATTAGGAAAAACTTCCTGACAGTGAGATATCTGATTTAAACAGTTAAATTCTCTGCTGGTACAAATGGGTACAACTCCATTTATGTCAGTGGAGTTGCCAGCATTGACACCAGCAGAGAATTTGACCCAAGAGGTTTTTCTCATGTCTGTTTTCTGTGCGTTTATGATTTAGAAAATATTTGTAATGTAAAATGTTGTTACCTATTCATCAGGTTTAATACAAAACTCTTGGCTATAGCTGTAGTACTGCAGGAATGTTTGGAAAAGACAAGAGTGCAAATGATTTGGTATTTATTACACATCTTTTAATACACCACTCTGTGGCCGGATGCACCCCCTGTATTCACACCCTACACACTATTGTAATAATCTGTGTACAAAGTATGCCTTGTGAGGTATCATTTGAATACTCACTGGTCAATAATATCATGGTGAAATGTGTGTAGCAACATTATATGTAAAGTTATTAATGTAAACTGAAATTATGACTGAAATGTGTTTATCGGACAAGGCTGGGGAGGGGGTAAACCTGTTTCTCAAAGACAAAGGACAAGCCGACACCTCTAGCCAGGAGTCATCAAAGTTGATTTGCAATCACCTGTCAAGTGGCCATTCTTTGGCAACGAAGGGGGGCAGGAAGAGAAGAATCTGCATTTTAGCAAGCAACAGCCTGGAACCTCTTTTTCCACGAGACTCCATGTCACCATCCACAACGGTAAGGAACTTTATGGAGGGGTAACCCTCAGGAAAATGCATTTCAAAGGGTGACTGGACTATAAAAATGAGAGGCAAAAATACCCCAGGTTCTCTCTCTCTTTCACCTAAGAAGACAAAGGAACCAGCCTTTGGACTATGGGATGGGTTCTGATGTGAGAATTTGGTCAGCCCCGTTGCTGGGAAAATGTGGTAAGGATTTTACCTTGAACCAAGTCTAGTTTGTTAAGTTTTAGTTACTAGAAAGCATTTTATCTTTATTTCTCTTGTAACCATTTCTGACTTTAAAGCCTTATACTTGTACTCACTTAAAATCGCTCTCATTATAATTAAATAAATTTGGTTTATTTTTAATCAAAACTAATCCAGTGTTGTGTTTAAACTGAGCTGTTTATCTTTTAACTCCATTTAAAGTAGCAGGCTTTTGGATACTGACCCCTTACAGGGGCAACTGACCTATAATATCTGAACTGTCCAGGAGAGAGCTGGACAGCGCAGAACACACATTTTGGAGAAAAATTGGGATTGGGAATATGTTGGGGTCATACTGCAGGTAGTAACAGGCTGCTGGAAGCCAGAATGTGGCTGGTGTGTTGCTGATAGGTTGCTGGGGTCAGAGTTGCTGGATCAGGACTGCAGCTATAAACAGACACTCAGGGTGTGACCTGCATGTTGTTTGGCTGTTTGTGAGCCACCCAGGTTGGGTGCTACAACAGCAAAGCATTGTGAGGCACCCACCTTTGCAGGGCAGGTACTTACACAACCACTCATTGATCTGGATTGCACCCCGGAATGTGATATATTCCCAATATTCAGGGGAAGTGGCACATTAAACTAGAAGAAACTCTTTGACAAAAACCTGTTGGAGATAACAATGAAGAGTAACAGAAGGCAAAGCAGATAACAATTATGTGACCACAGAAATGCTAACCACTTTAATAGGATACTAAAACTCAAGATGTAGGAGAGGTGCAATAAAATAAAACTGAAAACAAGTCATGCATTCTTCTACAATAGCCCTTCATTTACAAGGAAGAGTGATTGTGTGATTGTAAAATGGGTGAAAAAATAGGAGTAGCTTGTGTTCATTGGTACAGAGAGGAAAACAGTACCAGATTGTCAGCTGAAAGAAACAACCTAATGGTTTCATACAGATCAGAAATGTGGTTGCATGTTTTAGGTACAAAAACTTGGGTAAACTGCAGAAATGCAAGCCAGGGTTTACATGGATTCCTCACATCACCCCCACCCGGGGTTTGGACTCATGTGGCTAGATCAGTGTGACTACAACAGTGGCAAAAAATCCCTTTGTAGACAAGGCTTAAGTGACATATAAAAGATTCAAGTGAAAAGAGGATAATCTATAAACATGCAGTGGGGCTGATTCTGACCTCCCTTATACCAGTTTTTCTACACCAGTGTAACTCTGTTGACTTCCATGGAGTGACTCCTGATTTACACTGCCGCATGTAAGATCAGGTCCAGAAAAAGTAATAGCACCAGGACTTTGCTAGTTATAAACTAGTTTAACACAGTTGTTAGCATAGTTTCCCTGAACCATAGTATAAAAATTTACTATAGGTCCTGTCAGCACTACAAAAAAGTCTGTTTCTGGAAATTTCCAGATTGTTTCTTCAGACCATTTCAGGTAGAAAGCATAGGCCAGCCAGTATGGACAGAAAAAATGTTTTAATGATTTTTGAAAAACATCCCTGGAGTTTCAACCATTGGTTTTAAAAAGTTTTACCCTAACCATGCTGACCAGCATCAGCTGGCAAAACTATGTTTCTTAAGATGCTTTTCAAGAGCTAACCTTGAAAATCACTTGAGGACACAGACATTTTTGCAGTGAAGATGGAGCCCTAGAATGTCTACAGGGCTATTCGCAGGAAAAAACATAAGTGTGGTTCATGAAATCATACTAGAATTCTACTAGCAATACAGTGTTTGAACACGTTTGCAGCAGGCAAGGTTCTGAACCCAGTGTGGAGTGATCTTTATGAGCTATGAGTGTTTATTATTAGTTTTTATTAATTTATATAATATTGTAAATGAACTGGACACTTAACGTGCAAAACAAAGAAAAAAATCTCTGCCTCTACATTTTATTTCAAGTACCATTCGCTTTTTTACTTTGGCAAATTATTTACTATAGTAATATAAATATTTGAGCTACAAACCACTGAAGTATTCAAAGACTTTGGCATCCTGTTATAGCCACATGACACTTGCCTCATTACCAAAGGTAGTCCTGCATTTCCATTATCTAGCCTGCATTCAGCAGCCCTTAGGAGTGAGGCAAAACACAGAGTGGCAAAGACAGAAGAGAGGCACAGAATGACCACAGAAAATTAAACCTATGGGTCCCACCAAAAAGTCTCAAAAGGAGCCAAAAATTATGAGTTAAACAGGATTTTAAAAAAATAAAAATCAATAGAATATAAAAAGAAAAAAAGAAAGCTAACGTTTGCCAGCTCCTGGAATGCTGGACTGAGCCTCTGGAGGACTTAACCTATCAACTATAATAATAATGACTACTAGCAGCGGCGGCTGCAGGCACCTGCGCTCCAAGCGTGTACCTGGGGCGGCAAGCCGCGGAGGGCACCCTGCCGGTCCCTGTGAGGGCAGCAGTCAGGCAGCCTTCGGTGGCTTGCCTGCGGGATGTCCGCCAGTCCCGCAGTTTCGGCGGCAAATCAGTGGCGGGTACGCCGAAGCCACGGGACTGGCGGACCTCCCGCAGGCATGGCGCCGAAGCCGTGGGACCGGGGATCTCCTGCAGGCATGCTGCCGAATCCGCGGGACCGGGGATCTCGCGCAGGCAGGCCGCCGAAGGCAGCCTGCCTGCTGTGCTTGGGGCGGCAAAAAAGCTAGAGCTGCCCCTGCTACCAGAGTCCTCTGACGCCATTTCCCAGCATGCTTAGAGTCTGGAGTGGGGACAGAATAAACTAGAAACTCTGCAGAAGCCAACAGGGCTTCAGATTTTTGACACAGTGATTTAGAGAGGCAGTTTTCTGGGCCAATGATGAGTCAGGATTGCTCAGCCCCTCAGTAGGAGGGGACAGCTTGACTCAGTCCTTGTCTACATTCGCGATGTAAGTCAATCTAAGTTATGCTAGTTAAGTCATGTAACTTACGTCGACATAACTTACATTGACTTAACACAGTGTCTACACCAGGGACGGGCAAACTTTTTGGCCTGAGGGCCACATCGGGATTCTGAAATTGTATGGAGGGCCGGTTAGGGGACGCTGTGCATCCCCAAACAACCAGGCGTGGCCCGGTCCCCACCCCCTACCCGACCCTCCCTGCTTCTCGCCCCCTGACCGACCCCGGACTCTCCGCCCCTAACTGCCCCCCACTGCCCCATCCAACCCCTCCTCTCATTCCTGACTGCCTCCCTGGGACTCCTGCCCCCATTCAGCCCCCCTGTTCCCCACCCTCTGACCGCCCCAAACCCCTATCCACACCCCCGCCCCCTGACCACCACCCTGAACTCCCCTGCCCTCTATCCAACCCCCCCGCTCCCTGCCCCGTTACTGCTCTGCCTGGAGCACCGGTGGCTGGCGGCGCTACAGTTGCACTGCCCAGAACACCAGGACAGGCAGCCGCGCTGCCCGGCTGGAGCCAGCCACGCCACTGCGCAGCACAGAGCACCGGGTCAAGTCGCGGCTCTGCAGCTGCGCTGCCCGGCAAGAGCTCGCAGCCCCTCCGCCCAGAGCATTGCGCCGGCAGCGCAGTGAGCTGAGGCTGCGGGGGAGGGGAAACAGCGGGGGAGGGAGCTAGCCTCCCGAGCCAGGAGCTCAGGGCCAGGCAGGCGGGTCCGTGGGCCTCTACATCATGCTATGTCGACGAGAGATGGTCTCCCGTCGACTTATTGCGTCTTCACCAGACCCGCTAAATCAATGCCCACTTTGTCGATCACAGCGACACCAATTTAGCCCGTAGTGAAGACAAGCCCTCAGAGACAAAGGGCATACGTTTAATTTCAGTTCCGGCTTTTGAGTTTGGAGCTGAGTGAGAACAAGTACAGCTCAGAGAGTCTCTGATTCCTCCTGTTCCCCACAAAGGGAAACATTGAACTGCTGTGGGATCAGTGCATGGGTCAGACAGGTCCAGCCCTGCAGAGACCAGCATACAGCGTGGCAGAGATCCAATCTGGCAATGGCTACCTAGAACCAGCTAAGATCTCCACATAGTGGTGTTATGTGTTTATATGCAACACATGCACTGCATGCCCCAGAATTCACACACACAAAAAGTTTTATTCTACAAGAATATGAAAGCCTTGCATGTAATCAATCTGTTCACATTGGCTGTCTTCTTTTTTTGCTGGCAAAGCATGCACTGCTCAAAGTTGCATCACATTGCCTAGGCAACATTACTCTGTGGGCAGCTGACTTCCTAACTGGCTGTGCTTTGGAAAAAGTAGCTAAGCATTCAAGTGTATAACTGAAGCATCCATCATAGAACAGAGCTAGTGGTGCAAACTCTTCGTCAGGATAGGAAGTTTAGTGCAAAATTTGTTCATTAATTCATTTTGTACAAGAGACTATGCAACAAAACCGGCAATTCTAAGAAATGAAAGGTGAAAACAAAACCTGCAATTAGTGAGTACTTAGAGAAAAGCAGAAAAAGAGCTGAAACAGCATTTCAGTGAAATGGTGTACTAATAGGAATGGATCTGTGGGTGCAGAAACAAACAAGTTATACTGCTGGCCCTGTCTACTTTTCCTCAATGAAAAGAATGTGTGGTAAAAGGCAGGACACAACGACCTAAACAACCTACACAATGCCTCCAGATATTACAAAACTAGCCGGCAACACCTAGTAGCCTGTAAACAGTTACGAACATTTGGATATGCTCACATTCATCTTCAGTGAGATGAGCAATAGAGAATTGCTCTGAGACAACACAATGAAAAGGTTTGTCAGAATTGGGCTATTTTGCACACACTGGTAATTCAAGTTGTATGTCATCTCTGAGAACAAGAGCTGATATTTCATGGGCATAACAAATTGGATCACTCCCTGAATCAGGGCAATTATGTAGAAACCTTAGAATTAGTCAGTGAGTTTGATCCCTTACTCAAACAGCATTTGGAAACCTCTATTGGTTTTTCTGGAACATCAAACATAATTCAGAATAACCTAATCAAAGCAGTAAGGTCCAACTTAATGCCATTGGCAAAGAAACTGAGGCAGCACCGTTTGTTCCTATTTTACTTGATGAAACCTCGGATACTGCCAATAAGTCTCAGCTTTTGTTTGTACTGTGTTACAGGATCAAGAGTGGTAATATTGCAGAACACTGTTGATTTTACTAATGTTACTAAAAATTGAACTGCAGCTGGCCTTGACCAGCATTTGAAACTGTGTGTCAGAAGTTTAAATTTGGTGACAGGATGGTAGCTCAGATAATGCAGCAGTAATGGCAGGTAATGTATGTGGGCTTCCGAAAGGTGTTTGTGAAAAGTTCCCCTGTGCACTTTTTGTTCATTGCTACATGTTTTAAATCTTGTCCTCAGTTTTACAGCAAACAATATCAGAGAATGCTGGATTTTCTTCAGAAATTTAGAAGGAACATCTGCGTTTTTCTCTCAATCTCCAAAGCGGGCTGAACTTCTTCAAAACATAGTTAAATGTTCTATGTTGTACCACAAGGCTGAATTTTCATTCGAGGCTTGTACAAACCATAAAACAGAGCGGAGAACCTCTGACTGAATTCTTCAAAAGTGTGGTACAAAATCCTCAACCAAAGGTTTTCTGACCATGCTTGATGATTTTCAGTTTGTGTTTCCAAGAGTGCTGAAGGAACTCAAATGTGAAATTGCAGAATTACTAACTGTAGTCTGTAACCTATCATTTAAATCAGTTTCTGTACCAAATGACTGGAGGATAGCTAATGTGATGCCAATTTTTAAAAAGGGCTCCAGAGGTGATCCCGGCAATTACAGGCCGGTAAGCGTGACTTCGGTACCGGGCAAACTGGTTGAAACTATAGTAAAAAACAAAATTGTCAGACACATTAATTAACATAATTGGGGAAGAGTCAACATGATTTTTGGAAAGGGAAATCATGCCTCATAAATGTACTAGAATTCTTTAAGTGGGTCAACAAGCATGTGGACAAGGGGGATCCAGTGGACATAGTGTACTTAGATTTTCAGAAAGCCTTTGACAAGGTCCCTCACCAAAGGCTCTTAAACAAAGTAAGCTGTCATGGGATAAGAGGGAAGGTCCTCTCATGGATCAGTAACTGGTTAAAAGATAAGAAACAAATGGTAGGAATAAATGGTCAATTTTCAGAATGGAGAAAGGTAAATAATGGTGTCCTCCAGGGGTCTGTACTGGGACCTACTCAACATATTCATAAATGATCTGGAAAAAGGGATAAACAGTGAGGTGGCAAAATTTGCAAAACTACTCAAGATAGTTAAGTCCCAGGCAGACTGCGAAGAGCTACAAAAGTTTCTCCACACCAGTCATAATTTTATAGACCTCTATCATATCCCCCCTTAGTCGTCTATTTTCCAAGCTGAGAAACTTCTCAATATACAGGGGAGCCCTTCAAGAAGACATCCAGCTAAAAAAGGAAAGTCCATACTTGAGCCCCTGATATTTCTAAGGTGAAAAAATAAGCAGAAAAAAATGTAATTGAAAGTTCCGATCTTCTCTATGTATCATACAATAAGCAAAAACCTTTATGCGGAGGTGGATTAAGATTTATTGGGGCCCTGGGCACAAAGAATTTTTGGGCCCCCCACACCCCTCTCTCCACAGGGCCCTGCTCCCTCTACTTCTTCCTGGCTTCTGTGTATGCATGTCACCTTCCAGATCTTCTCTCTATATTTTTGCTTGCAAAGAGATTCTTTGGTCCCACAGTATTCTACCAAAGGATCCATTAAAAGTTAGCAGGGGATTATATTATCAGGCAGTTTTTGTGAAATTATGTTGGCGAGTTTATGTACTTAATTATCAGGTGATGAAATATTGAAAGCCCTTTAGCTTTTCACAATTTTCCCATCAAATCAATGTCTGCTTAACTAGTTCTTCCAATATTATCCTTTCTTCCCTGCAAGCTGACTACTCAGGTTGGTATAACTTGGAGAAAGAGCAGAAATAGGACATATAAAAGGTCTTGGGTTTTTTTCCATAGATGAGTTACCGTACAGTAAGCAGAGAACAGGCAGTCAGATCATTTAGCTAACAGTTCAAAATAAAAACCCAAAACATGAATGATGAGTGATGAGGAGCATTCAAACTGGCACAGTGAAAAAGAAAAAGTATTTTTGCTGTTTTAATGACAAATGGTGCAAAGCAAATGCATTCAAAAATTGGCTTCGCAAAATCAACACGGTTACAGCAGAATACATTCTATGTCATCAAGGGGTTTTGGTGAAATACGAGGGAAGACAAGCGCTGACCAGCCACGCAGAGAGCACAAAACACAAGGAATCAGAGAAACAACAGAAAAGAATGCCACAAATCACATGGTTTTTTTTACCAAAAGAGAGACATCCCAAGAAAATCTGGTGACCATGGCTGAAGTGGGGTAAATTTACCACAGTATTTCGCACCATTTAAGTTATGCAAGCCAAGACTGTGCAAACAAAATGCTTCCAAGATTTTTACTTGATTCTGAAATTGCGAGAAAAATGTCTTGTGGACGGATGAAAGCAGCCAGCATGACAGAGAGTGTTTTGGCACCAAAATCACAAGAACTTTTGCTTAAGGACTTGGATGGTGCACATATTTTTTCAGTTGGATCTGATGCCTCCAACAAGGGAAATAAGAAATTATTTCCGGTAACCATGTGTTATTTTTTTGTAACAGAGGGAATTAAGCATGGCTTGCTTGATTTTTACAATGACAGGACAAGTGAAGCAATTGCGACACGGATCTCCAATATTCTACAGGAGAATGGTCTCAGCATTAACAATGTGTCTTCTTATGTGGCTGACGATGCCTCTGTGAAGTTTGGGAAACACAGGTCAGTGTATCAGAAACTCAAACAGCTTAATGACCGACTGATACAAGTGGGCTCAAATGTCATGTAATCCACAATTGCCTCCAAAATGGGATGTGAGGGCATTGAGTTTTGATGTAGAAACACTCATCCTCAAAGTATACAGCGAGTTTTCCTCCTCGGCCAAGAAAACAGAGTCTCTTATGTCCTTTCCGAGTTTGTTGAAATGGGATACAAAGATGTGCATCGGCACGTACCAATAAGGTGGCTGTCACTTCTGCCCGCTATTGAACGAGTACTACAAAGCTGACCAGCATTGAGGGAATAGTTCTTGTCAGAGGGAGATGAAGAATGTATCAAGATTTGTGTGGGAAGCATTCAGTGAGGAAGAACATGAGTCTCTCCCTCTTTGTTATGTTTACTTTCTGCACAACCTGATGGGAATGTTTCATGATGCTGTGAAAAAACTGGAATGTAACAATGTCACCTGCACAGAACTGCATGGTGTCATGGAAGGCCTCTGTTCAAAACTAAAGAGAAGAAGAGAGGACAGATTCTATGGAAGATCAGCCCAAGGCATTTTGGGCAACGTCTCTCCATCTGACAACAGAAAATTCAGAGAGGAAGCGGATAAGACCTTGACACAGTGCCCTGAATACCTGGAGAAATGGTCTGATTTTGAAACATCGGTTTTCAAACAACGACAACTATGTGAAATGGTCCGATTTTGAGACTCTTGCTACAGCACTCTGCATCGAGATTGACATTGACATGCTGTTTGATAACTACTGTGTTTTACAGCAGTCAAGAGAAGAGATTGTCTCAAAGGAGCAGAAAATAGATCAGAGAGGGGTTGAGGTTTTCAGACAAATGCCATTCAGTGGGGACAGCCAAATTTTGAAATTGGTCTCTTTTGCACTTTCCATTCCTGTATCCAATGCCTACTGCGACAGAGTTTGATGGCACAACTGTGGAGCAAGGACAGAAACAGACTGAGCGATAGCATCATGAAAGCAGAGCTGCAGGTGCAATTGAACTTTAGTATCCTGTGCAGACTTTCATGAGTTCTTAAAAAAGAACCCGGAGTTGCTTAGAGCAGCAAGAGGCCAGCTGAAATACAGACTTAAAAGAAAGGAAGCCAAGAGCAACAACAATCTGCAAGCGACCCATCTTTAGGCTAAAAACATAACATTTAATTCTAATTAATTAAGTATTTAAGTATGAAGGTTTAAAGTTTAAAGCTATTCATTGTTGTTGCTCTGTAGCTAGCAAACTAATACTCAAAATGATGGGTAAACATATAGAAATCCAATCTCGCTTTGAAATGAAATTATCATATCAATTATCATATCAAGAGCTGGGAGGTGAAAATATTAGCTAACTAATACATTATTGAGATAACCTAACCCCCCAACCCAAAGCCTGCGCCCCATCCCTCATTCCAATCCCCTTCCCCAGCCTGGTGAAAGTGAGTGAGGGTGGGGGAGAGTGAGCGACGGAGGGAGGTGGGATGGAGTGAGCGAGGGCGAGGCCTTGGAGAAGGGCCGGGGTCTCAGGGAAGGGGCGGGGCAGGGCAAGGGTATTTGGGTTTATGCAATTAGACAGTTGGCAACCCTAGTGGGGAGCCCTGGACCCTCCTCCTGCCCTGGGTGGCGCACCCCGGGGGGCAGGGACACGGGCCGGTGGCTGCTCTTGGGCCTCCCTACCCCCTGCCAAGGGCAGGTGGAGGGTCCAGAGCTCCTCAGAGCAACCCAGGCTCCCTGGGAGGCTCTTATTATGGGCTGGCTCCGGCCTCTGGGCTGGCTGGGGGGGCCCGAGGGGGAAGAGGAGGAGCAGGGGGCAGGGCCACAGTTCTGGCATCTGTGCCTCCCCCCCCACACACACACTTCTACCGAGGTTCCAGTGTTCCTGCGGAGGCCCCCAAATTGGCCGGGGCCCCATGGGCCCATGGATTCATCCACCACTGCCTTTATGACACAAACACATGTTTTTTTAAATCTTCCACCACCTTTATCACAGCACTGCAGAAAACTGTGACTAGCTAGATAACAGCAATGGCCATGGACTGAACTCTGTTCATAATGAGAAGTTAACTTCAAAGCCTCGTTGGAACTATTCAAATGCTAACATTATTTTGGAATGACACAGAGAAGAGCTCTGTATCAGCTCGAAAGCTTGTCTCTTTCACCAGCAGAAGTTGGTCCACTAAAAGATATTACCTCATCCACCTTGTCTCCGTGGCTGACACAGCTACAACACTGCAAACATTATTTTGGAATGGCACTCTAGAAACAAAGCCTTGAGTGGAGCTGAGTGGCTTTAAAAGTAATCTTTATCCCTGCTCCCTTGGAAGTGAAATGCCTATTTTAGACATGGACTTTCCAAGCTTATTAGACTCTTTTTAGTGTTTTGTCAGGCCACAGCCCAGAAGAGCATCACACCTCTAGTTAAGAAATCACAGTGAGTTGCATTGATCTTTCTTGCTGTATGCTGATCTGAGAGATTGGCATATAATATTTACACATTTTCCTCACTGTTTGCAGTTGGCAAAAAATGGGTATACCCTAACCTTCTGAAAAAGCAAGTCACTTCACCTCATTCTGCCTTTGTTTTCTCTCTCATCCTCTTAATGTCTTGTCTATTTAGATTGTAAGATATTTGGGACAGGGACTGTCTCTTATTCTGTGTCTGAACAGTTAGCACAGTGGGGCCCCAATGTTGGATGTGCCTCTAGGCATTACCATAATAAGTAGTAATAACTAGAAAATTATGCATCTACTGACTATACACATACCTTCTACTACACTCTTGTTCTCCTGTTCCTTTTTAATTTTGTTTATTCTTTAATTAAATAACAAAACTAGCTTCCATTTATACAGCATAAATACCAAGGCATTTTACAAACCAAATCCATTCAACAAGATGAACAGCAAGCTGCACAATAGTGGGGGATGTGGATACTTGATACTCTGGTCAAGTACTGTATAACAGAGTAAACCTCTGTTCTGAGTGCTGCAGGATCTTTAATGTTAATGCAGAACAGATATCCGAAAGACCCCTGCACAGTAAACTGCATGATTTTCAAGAGTGTGTTAACCCAGCTGGAAGCTGGACTTGTGCTTCCCAAGAATTTACATATTCAAACCTGACACCTAGATAATTAAGCTATCCTCTCTCATTGCCAGGGTCTGAAGGAGAATAATGACCCTCCCATCTGACCCGATTACTACAGACAAAGCTCAGTTGTGTCCACACAATAGTTTTTTTCACAACACAAGCATGAGTCAGCCATGTTTGCGCATCTATTGCCACACTCCCCAACATGTTTGCATCAGTGCATTCTGGGAAAATCTGAACAGCTATCAGAGGATGTGTCTCAGAGGAACAGAGTGCCCAGAGGATATGCAGGCAAAACCACACACAAGGCAATGCACTCGGGGATGCCCTACAGCACAGATTGCTGGGAAGAAGGCAGACTGACCAAACCAGTTACACAGGCATAGTTAGGGATCCTGCCCACACTGTAAAAAACTTTCACCAAACCAGTCACAGAAAGACACTGTGAAGCTTAACACTCTGTCATGGTCAAAATGCTTTTCACAGCCATAATTGGTTATAAGTGAATATTAACCATGTGGCATTGTTAGAGCCAACTATGTTACTAACTGATTACAAACTTGCTTAAAAGTTGCAGTATAGACATGGCCTAACAATGGATATCCCACTTTACAGACATTTCAGATTATTAGAATGTCCATGCTTTTGTGGGTTTAGATCTTAATATAAATATCAATTAATTTTTTTTTTATTTAGCTGTATCATATGTAGCAGGTATTCGATTTTTTGGGAGGGGGAGGAGATGGATTCTTTGACAAAACCAGATCAGACAACAAAACAAATTTGAATTATTCAAAGCTGAACTGAACCATCATAAAGCATTTCTGCTCTAAGGGAATGCTTAATCTAGGGAAATGATTCACTGCTGACAATTTCCTACTGTCAGTAATTAAATCACCATTAAATAAAAAAGAAACCCGGGCAGCTGGGTTAATAATGTCTTAACAACAAAAGTGGAGTATAGTTATAAATTGCTTAGTTTATAGCAGTGAAATGCAAAGCTCACAAGTGGACTGTACTTTGAAGGTCACACTAGCAATTTGAACTCTGAACTCTGTGACTCATTAAGGAATGACTTTAAAGAGGGGGAAAGGTGATTTCTGTCTTTGCAGAGCCAGGAGTTTCTAAATGTACAAAATTAGAATTACTTTCAGTCAGTAAAAGTACTTGAGATCTAAAATCAAATTTAAAAAGATTGTTTTGATCAGATGAAATGAAAAATTAGGCTCCCCAAAATAGCAAAGAATCCACAATTTTTGTATATTTTGTATAAAGATTGCTAAAAATAATGTCCTCTGACATCACTCATATTGGATTAATGCCTGCAGTATGCATTAGGACTAACATTTTAAAACAGACCTATTAAATTAATTATGTCACTTTTTATACTATAAAATATAAATCTAATCTGCATCTCAATACCGTGAAATCAGACCTCACTAGGGTTATTCATTATGTCAAAATGCTGCAAATTCAAGGTCTCTGTTGTCTCTCTGTCATACCGTGAAGTGGTGTTGGCAGCAGCACATTTTTTAGTACTGTAATTTATTAACCTCAGATGTGTTGTACCATGAAATGAAAGTCACAGAAAGGAGGCATTGAGAAAGTTATACGTCCATGCATATTGTCACAGCAGAGAAGTTTCCTGTTGTACTTTTCTTGCATCCCGCATTCTGATTATTTTTTTCCTCCTGATAATTGCCAAGTCTCACATATTTTGGAGATACGTTTCCTTGTTTTGGTTTAAATTTTAAGGCAGTTTTTAAAACCTCTCCCTCTTGTGGGGAATGATTTTATTGTGCACATTTCAAAGAGACATTTAAAATCTCCCTAAGGATTTTGTACCTCTCCCTAATTCAGTCAGAGCTCAACATAGCCCTGAATACATAGTTTATAGCCCAGTGTCCTGCCCTGAACACTTGCTATTCAGTAGACTGAGAACTTGTATAACTAGGGCAGCAGCCATGATGTAGGAGGATCTTGTTAGAACGCAGCACTTAGCACTGAGAAAAACACACATTCATTCTCTGGTAACTGTACTCCAGCTCTGCTGCTGCTGAAATAACCTGTTTTTCATTGTAATGTGTCACTGATCATGTCCTTAATAATAGCCTGACTTTTCCTTTGTGTCTTCTAGAAAAATCACATTTATCAGCCACCTTTGCATTTAACTGTTGTTCTTTTTTCTGCCAGACCAAAAAGAGCATTCCAGAGTCACAAAAGGTCTAACAAGAGAAGTGTTTCCTCTGTCTGTGACAACTTGGTACCAGCGATGGCCTAATTTAAAGATGGCTTGGAAACCTAATTTTGTAAGTATTTTATTAGCTATTGTTATTAATCATTTTATTTCTGAAGTGGTCAACTCCATCCTATTCTCCTCTGCTCCTCTACACAGCCCTCAAAATACTATACAATATTATCATTAAATGCCAAATGACAAGGTCTGAGGTTTCTTCTGCTGTTGTCCGAGTGCATGTATAAGGAAGCAGAGAACAGTAAGACAGAGAAGTGATTTGTATATTTAATTGGCATGATAATATCTCAAAAATGTCCATTTAATGCCTTGCTGCTTTTACATTATTTGTATTATACAATAACAAAAATATTGAATTCCTACTTTATTAGGAGCCTTCAAAAACCCTAATGCTAGCCCTGCTTGGTGCCATTTAGGAGGAGTGGAAGAGAACATGGCATTAGTAGTAGCAGATGGCAATTGAGATACTTGATTAGAGGGAGTGGAGGGTGGGAAAATGGGTTGAATGCCCTTTATAAGATTAATATTTTTTTTAATGAGCCCCCAACTTCTAAAGCTGGCCCTACTCAATGCCTCTGTCCAGTCAGGAAGGGAGCTAGCAATATTGGTGACAGGAATAGTAACTGTCTGCAAGAAACAGGGGTTGTACCTTTTCCTGGGCTTTGCTTTTATCAAAATCAAGACCCCGTACCCTGAAGACAGCTCTGCTCGTTTGTCTAGTAAGGAGGGAGTTAGTGGTAATGGAGACTGTTTATGTGGCAGGGAGAATTGGAGATTCATGCCTTTTTGTGGAGTCGGGGCCTGCTCAGTGCCACATTCCCATCAGAACTGAGTTGGCAGCAATAAGGACAATAACTATGTGTGTGACAGGGAGAACTGGGTGTTCATGCCTCCTTCCTGGGGAGCGGCAGAGGTAGGAGGCTGCATGCCTGTTTATGGAGTTAGCATTTTAAACCCCACTCTAGATGGATTCCTTATTGGCTGAGCAAAATGAGGCCTGAGACTGAGCTTGATAACATTTCTCTGTCGGTACGGAATGCAGTAACTTTTGGACCCTTCATTCAATCAATTCCAAAATGTCAGGGAATGTTATAGGCATCAATGGCGAAAGTCCTATTGATTTTGAGGAAAACTGGAAAGGGGGGCATGCAGAGCTCCTTCTGTCTGATTTGCAAACCCAGCAGTTTCATTCACCTTTGTAACTTTCTAGAGATCAAAGAACTGGTTGACAGCAGCCATCAACACCTTCCAGCATAACAACAGCCCCATCTCAACTGTGTTCATTATCCCAATAGTTTAAAATGTATCTCCCAGACAGAAAGAGGAAGGAGGGTTGGAGGAACAGGGGGCACATGGGAACCCCTGGCACAGGGGGAGAATAAGGTTGGGTATGGGGAAGGAGAGGATGGAGCCCTTGGCATTGGAAGGAAGGGGGACATAGTGCCCTGGCATTTGGCAGAGAGAGGGATGGGGGCACACACGGAGTCTCTGTCATCGTAGGGAATAGAATAGGAGGCATGGGAGAAGGGGCACAAGGAGCTCTTGCCATGGGGGAAGAGGGGGCAGACGAAGGAATGGGAGGGGCACACAGCCCCTGGCATAAGGGCTGGGGCAGGGATTGCAGGGAGGGGTATTAGAGACTAGCACACGGGGGTTAGGGGGGTGCAAGGAGCCCCTGGCGGGTGCACTGAGCCCAGCCTACAGAAGCAAGGAAATGGACAACTCTCTAGTACGTACATGGCGGTGACCAGCACCATTTCTGCGCCCTCGGCCACACTAGGGACCAAAGAGGCCAGCCACCCCTCCCCCACTTGACGCACAGCCCAGCCTGGCTGTTTGAATGACTCATTCTTTTCTCTCCCGTCCCCACCCCCCTGCTCTAGTTCTCGCGAGCTTTGGCCACTATAGACGCGATGTCCTTTAGGGCTCTGGGGGGAGGGGGAGAAAGGGCGTATTGATTGATAGGAGCGTCAGCCAATAACTTAGGCGGACGGCGAGCGGCGAGCTAATGGTGGGGCGAGGGAGGTGCGGCCCGCCGCTGGCTGATTGATCCCAGCCGTGGCGTCGCTCAGTTGGAGCGAGAACATTCTAGAGGTGAGTACGCGGCAGCCATTGCAGGGGCAACCGGCAACCGCCCCCTTCGGCTTCCGTTGCGCCCGCCCCTTCCCTTCCCAGGTGCCGCCGTTAACGGTGCCCTGATTGTATCTCCCCCACAGATTGACTGGCGCCGCCGCTGCTGCTGAATCCGCCCGCCTCTGGACGCTCGGACCCGGCGGCTGCGGCGCCCGCCCTCCCTCCGCCCGGATATAAGCGCCCCTCGGCCCCGTTCTCCTTACACACTCGGCTTCGTCGCAGCCCGGGGCGAGCAGCGTTGGGTTTATGTCTTTATTGGACGAAAACGGTGAGTGGTGCCGGGGGGGTAGCGAGGCGCGATGCGAGGAGAGCGCGTCTGGGGACGTGGGCGAGGGTTCATGGGCCGGAGTACCCGGGAGGGGGGGGGGCGATTGGGGTCCGTGCAGCCTCGACGGGGGTGGCTGAGGTACTCTAGTGCGGGGGTAACAGGCGGCGCCGATTGTCCCAGTCGGGTGTCTCTCTTCCCCGAGTCCCCGTGCGACGAGGCAAAATGGCGGCGGCTGGGGCCGCGCCTCGTGATATGGGGGGGGGCTGTGTGGCGCAGTTAGAAATCCGCAGCGCGGGGGGGAGGGGGCTGCACTCAGGGGTTACATCGGGAGGGGCGAGTGGGGGGGGGGTCTGCGCGAGAAGCCGCGGATGCCCCCGCATGCGCGATTGGGGGCGTCCCTCCCCCTTTTTCTGCTTAGGGCTGACTCAGTGCTTAATCGCTGCATTTATGAGTCATCCCAGAGCTGAGTGGGGCGGTTCGGCGGGAGGGAGGCTGGCTGCTCGCTCAGCGCGACGGGCTCGGGGGCGGTGTCGCGAGGTGGGTGGGGGCTTCGGTCGCCAGCAGACAAAAGCAGCAATGTGGAGGAGGCCACTTTTCCGTCTTCCTCCCCCGAGGTACCTGGTCCCTCCATGCTTCTGCAGCCACGTGTGTAGGCCACATGATGGCTGCTTTTAGATTTGCTGTGGAAAGCACGGCCACCTCTGATGGTTCTCGTTCCCCACCCCCAATAAAGGGCTCCTTCGAGCTGCTCTGTGGCAAAACTAAGCCTGAGTGCTATTGATCAGGTCCTGTAGATCAAGTGGTGTAAGATGATCCTTGCATTTTACAATGCAAAGGACTTGTAAAGATTAGTTGCACTTTCTAAAGTTGGCTTTCACTCCATGGATTTTACAGGCATCCCAGGGGAGAAGAGCTGCTTGTTATATTGGAAAGGGGAGATGTGGGCACAGTTGTGCTCACTAACGCTGAGGAAAACAAAGGGAGCATTATTTATGTCAAAACAAGCTAATACCTTTGATATGTCCCCTACTACCTCAGGGTTCACACTTAGCTGCTTTTCTTGGTCAGCAACTGTAAATGATTTCCAGTTACTGTGACTGACTAAATATTGGGGAAATAGTATGTTCAGTATTGAAAAATACATTCTTGTACAAAATAATTCAACTATAATGGCAATAAAACTGCACATTTCTATCCAAATAAGTTACCTAAACACCTCCACTTGAAGTAGCAGTGGTAGCATGTACAGTCATTCTAAAGAACTGGCAAGAAAAAACTTGTCTCAAATGTGGTATCTGCCTAAATGGTTAAAGTCAATATTTAATCACAGTACAGCTTAGAAACTGAATTGTAAGTGTACAGCAGAAGTGATGCAATAATAGGGTTCTTTTGAGAAATGAGGGAAGGATTGGGCAAGTTAATGAACATCTATGTGCCACAGAAGTAGGAAGTCTAGAAATGCAAAACATCTTAAATATTTGGGGGTGGGGGTATGGGTGTTTTGGTACTACTATGCTGAATCAGAGGTGCAGAAGGAAGTTGCTGTAGACACATAATGGGGCTGCTACACTTAGGCGATCTTATGGGTGGAAAGAAGCACTGGTTAATTTAACAAGTTTAGCCACTTAAGTCCAGGAGACAAGCAAGCTGTTGGCAAACCATAACACTTCAGCAAACTATACTGTCACTTCTATATTGCCAAAAACACTGCTTATTCATCTTGTAGGAAGGTATTTCACAGCATTCTGGTTGACTAGATACAAATACGCCCCACACTTCACTTTAAAATGAGCCTGTTCAGTTATACCATAACCAAGGATTTGAGGGCTGTTTTTTTTTCCCCTTGCCTCTTTCTTCCAAAGCAGTCAAACTTTCACCTCATGTGACTCTTAATAGCAAGGCTGTTGTGACCTTCTGTGACAGGGTGCCAGGCAAAGGATTGCAGATTCAGCCCTCTGTCATGCCCACTCCTCATTAGGGGAACAAACTAGAATGGGCTGAAGGTAACCTGTCCCTAATTGGGGAGGTGGAGACAGTGGCTACCTTATTAGCCTGGGGCTGCATAAAAACCTCAGGGGAAAGAAGCCAGGGGAGAGCAGGAGGAAAGGAAAATGGCAGGGAATGGAAGCAGGGAGGTAGCTCTCCCCTCCCTCCTGCCTGCAGAGGGTGAAAAGTTCCATGTATGTGGTGGGAACAAGCCTGAGAGAGTGCACCAGTGGTTACAAAACCCAGGGTCTCAGACTGACTTTAAGTCTAGCAGAAGCCAAGGGGGCCCCTGTCCCACACTGGTGCACCTTCCCCCTCCCATCTCATAACAACATTCCTCTGGTAACCTTTTACATGGTAAACTCATTCTTTAGCTGTCTGTGTGCTCTAGTTGAAAATGGGGGGGGGGGGGGGAACTTGCACCATATGACAAGTCGGCATTCTACAGAACAGCAGATGTTGACATCTACAGCTGAGGAACTGCTGCTGTAATAATAAAAACTGAGACTACATAGTCAAACATAACTGACTTCATGCCTAGGAAACTCTTATGACCAGCAGAAATAAGACTACTTAGAGAACATAACTAGAATTTCAGATCCAATAACTCTTAAACCGTGTCCTGCAGCATGAATATACTTAATGGAAAGCTTTTGGCTGAACTTTTTTTTTTTTTTTAAATGCAGAGCTGTTGCGCAGCCATTGGTACCTGTATTGGGGGAACATAGCATACAAGCAAGAACCTTACAGCCTCAGTGGCGAAAACTTTTTCATGTCAGAGACCGAGAACTCTTGCAGTCGTTTATGTCATCCCGTCTTCTCCAGACAGAAGATACCAAAAAGCTGCAATCAAAGATCTCTTCATCTTATTGATAAAGCTACTAATAAGACAAAATGTCTGTCAATGTCAACCGCAGTGTTTTGGATCAGTTCTATCGCTACAAAATGCCCCGTCTGATTGCAAAGGTAACTCTTTCTAAACTCTGGTCATCAGAATATAAGCACTATTTATATAGAGCTTTTTATCAGTATGTTTCTTGTAAAGCATTTTGAGAGAGTCAGTATCGTTATCCCCACTTTACAAATAGGAAACGAAGGCAAAATTAAGTGACTTGCCCAAGGTCACCCAGGAGGCCAGTGACAGAGCCAGGACTAGAACCCCAGTGTCATGAGTTCTGGTGCAGTGCTCTATCCACTATACCATACTACAGCTCTCCCATAAATACTGCTACTGCTTTAAGCAGTGTTTAACTTCATAGCATTTCTTAAATGACTGAGACAGTGTTGTGGCATTGACCTTTACACGTATACCTAATTGTGTGAATTTAACTTTTTTTCTCTTAGGTTGAGGGAAAAGGAAATGGAATAAAGACAGTTATAGTCAACATGGTTGACGTTGCAAAGGCGCTTAATCGGCCTCCAACGTGTAAGTAACTCTTAAGTAACCTGAAATTCCCTCATGGGTTTTTTGGCCTTTTAAGGATTGCTTGGGTAAAATCAGATGGTGAAAGCAGGGCAGGCGGGGGTGGGGGTGGCACTAGTTTAGAGGTAAAATATAGATATGAAACTAGTGCAACACTGACATAGCTTAATAAAAGGAAATACCCTAGAAATAATATAAGATGCTACTTGGCTTGAACTTAGTTCTTAGAAAGATGTGACCCAGTACAGCATTGTACAGTGACCCCTCTTACAGAATCGTAAGACATGACCCATTAGTTAAGAGTACTGCCAAGCATTATTATAGTGAATTATATTTGAGAGATGTGAACTAATATACAGGCCAGACCTGGCTGCCAGGATCTTACTGGCAGGCTTTTAATGTGCCAATTTTTGTCTTTTGAAAGATCCCACCAAATTTTTTGGTTGTGAGCTGGGGGCACAGACCCAGTTTGATGTTAAGAATGACCGTTACATTGTCAATGGATCTCATGAGGCGAATAAGCTGCAAGACATGTTGGATGGATTCATTAAAAAATTTGTTCTCTGTCCTGAGTGTGAGAATCCTGAAACTGATCTGGTGAGTGTACTTAAGGTTTTTTCCTATAACCAAATAGGCTTTTCTGGTATTATAAAACACAGGACTGACTTATTTTTAGATATTAATGTGCACACAAGTGCTAATGCATACAAAATTGACTACTTCAAGTCACTTTCATGCTGATGCTAGTGTCTAGGTGAAACTTAATTCAAAATAGCTGAATCGGTTGAAGCTTGTGATATAATTAAACTTCAACTTCTGAAGTATTGGTCTGGAAATGTTTCCGGTCTCCAACCATAACAAAAGGAAACATCAGGATTGAGATACTTAAAGAATAATTGGTTATGCAAAAATTACTATTAGCATAACTTTCATATACAAACTATGATAAACGTTTCACATCAACCTGTTTACCTGAAATCTCAATATTGGCCTCTTTGGATATTATTATTGTTTAAGTTGTGGCATAAAGAAGTAATATCAGAGTTGAATTAAGGTTTTAATTTTGACTTTCCCTCTGGCAGCATGTCAATCCCAAGAAACAAACTATAGGTAATTCTTGCAAAGCCTGTGGCTATCGAGGTATGCTTGACACAAACCATAAACTCTGCACATTCATTCTCAAAAACCCACCTGGTAAGTGTTGCATATTTTTGACTCTTATAAAGGAAGCAATCAAAGTGTTAAAACTTTCTTCCAGCTGAAATAGACAAACTTCTACCTATATGTCTGAGGGTGGGTGGAGTTAGACAAGTTACTTTTTGCCCTTCATTGAGAAGGACTTAACTGGTTACTCTGTGCAAGCAACACTCTGTGGCAGATAGCCAGTTGCCTGTCTCAATTTAAGCTTGCTATAATAAAAAAGTCTAACCTATTCCAGTGGTCTCTGCTAAATGAGGTCATGTGTTATATAGACTCTAACAACCTATTTGAACTTGCAGATCAGAAAAGTCACATTCATGTTACTACACACTAGCCACTATCCAGCTCTTTGTGGGCCAGACTGCTTCCCAGTCCCTCCCAATGCTTATAAACAGCACACTGAGCTACATCTCCTGGAGAACAATTGTAGGTTAATCTTGCAGGTATCAGCTTGATTTATGGGACACAAAGTCAAAATGAGTAATTTATCTCTGCATGCTAGCTGCTGCCTGTAAATGCCCTACACAGGGCTATAGTGCTTAGTACCAAAACTTATACGAAGGCAGAATGTCCCCATGTCAGACCTACAAAAATTGCTTTGAAAGTCTTTCTTCCAAAAGTAAACTTACTCTCCTGTGGAAGTCTTACTTTGTGTTTTTTAGTGCTCTGTGGTTGTCTCCCCTCTAAGTGAGAACTGCAGCTTGGATTTGAGCACCCTTTGAGCCTGAGGATGCAAAGGACCAAGGAAACATCACTGTTTCTGCTAATAAAAATTTGTGACGGGTACAAGGGTCTTCAGTCTGTTTCTAATAGATCTGTGAAAGTGGCTTGACATGTACACTGCTCTCTCCCTCAAAATAAAAGTTTGAGCTAACTGCTTCTGCAACTTCAAAACTGGTGACTTACTATAGTAGTAGTTTTAAGGCTGTAACTGGTTGGCCATGGCCAACAAGTGCAGGGAGACATCTGATAGAGCTCTTGCTAAGCAAACAAAAGTATAACAAGACCAATGGCTGGAAACAAAGCTAGAAAAATCTCAAACTGAAAAGTCAGTCTCTCTCACCCTCTGAGAGGAGAGAGAGCCAATTCAGTAGTTTGTCACCAATGACCTCAAGTTCTCTATTTGNCCAGTGGTTCTCAAACAGGCATATGTGATCTCTGGGGGGTACCTTCCAGGAGGTACACAAACTCCTCTAGATAGTTGCCTAATTTTATAACCGGCTCCATGGAAAAAGCACTAGCAAAAATCAGTTTATACTGCTCTATAAAATTTCATACATACAATGACTAGTATAGTTACTATCAGTGTTTCTAAACCTGGGGTTGCAATTTTAGAGTGTGGTAAAAATGAAAAGCAATTTTTCAGTAATGTGCTGACCCTCTTTTGTAAAGTACTTTTAAGTGAGATGAAACTTGAGGTACATAAGACAAATAGCCTCCTGAAAAGGGTACAGTAGTCTGGAAAGGTTGAGGACTATTGGCCTATGCTATGGAGGATGTTGGACAAGAGGCGCATAGTGATCCCTTTTGGTCTTAAACTCCTACCAGGTCTCTAGTGAATGGGCCTGGTGGATGTGATATGCACACTTCACCAAATCATGGCTCTGATGTTTAAAACTGGGGAGGAAGACTAGTACTTAAAATGTGTAACCCTTAAACTTAGGTCTCCAGTATCTCTCAAATTGTGGCTGTTGGTTTCTAGCCTTGTTGGACACAAGGGATGTTGCTTTATTTGTCTTAAGACTAACTTCACCCCATGCTGGTTGGGGTCTGCGGTGTTGGCACAACCTTCACATTGAGGGAGAGGTGGCACCATGAAAAGGAGCCTTGGAATACTGAATTAAACTAAAACTTCAAACTAGGTTCTGTAGGGATCTGGTACACTTGAATGCTGACAAATTGTCTCACTAAGTGAGGTCTTGTTCCTACTTGGAACCAAATTAAAGTATCAAGTCTCTTTACTTCCAGAGAACAGTGACACTAGTACAGGAAAGAAAGAAAAGGAAAAGAAGAACAGAAAAGGCAAGGATAAAGAGAATGGTTCTGTGTCTAGCAATGAGACACCATTGCCGCCACCACCAGATGAACTTGACCCTCCACGTGCAGTGGTAAGTAGACTTTCCAGAGACTTCAACAGTGAAGTTGGCTTATAAATTTAGACTTCAAAATTAGTCTTGGGTAACACTTCCACTTGTAACTGCTCTCTGAAATAGTGATCTCTTTAGCACAAGGTCTGCACTGAAAATGAGCTGTATAGGTAGCCCGAGCCACTTGTGATGGTAGGCAGCTACCATCACATGATAGTGACGCCCTTCCTGCTCCCTTGGAGCTTCCTAAGCCGTTGGGGGTAGCCTCCTATCCCATCCTCAGCTCTGCAGTTTAATCCATGAAGTGGTTAATGGAGTTAGTCAGCCACTAGACTACTTTCTGTGCTGTGCTTTTTTGTGGGGGGGGGGAGCAGGGGGCAAGCTGGAAACATGACTAAAATACTAAGCTTAGTGCTGCTTTTTCTATAGGTAGCTACTGTAGTCACCATAGGGATGCCTCATGAATAACTTAAGGTGAGGGGCAACCCTATGAATTTGAGTACTCCCCCTGCCCACTCACACACCAAAAGTACAGGCTTGCAGTAGAATCTACCTTGGAATGGCCTTAGTATTTAATATGCCCATAAGCAGAGTATCACCTTTCCCTTAAGAGCTTGTTAACTCTGTGAATGCTCTTCCTCAGGAGGATGATGACGATGACTGGGGTGAAGACACAACTGAAGAAGCCCAGAGGCGCAGAATGGAAGAAATCAGTGATCATGCAAAGAACCTCACACTTAGTGATGACCTAGAAAGAACAGTAGAAGAGAGAGTCAACATATTATTTGACTTTGTTAAGGTAAAACTGCAGTTCTTTTTCTAAAGAACAGTAGCTCAAAATAATACTTGATGTCATTATGGTAAACTGTTCTAAGGTGTAGTAGCTTTCTAACTGTAACGGGGGGGGGGAGAGTGTATAGGCTTGTTAGTATCTGAGTTGACTAATTTCTCACCTGCAGAAAAAGAAGGAAGAAGGTGTCATTGAGACTTCTGACAAAGATATTGTAGCAGAAGCGGAGAGACTGGATGTAAAGGCTATGGGCCCTCTAGTTTTGACTGAAGTCCTCTTTGATGAGAGGATTCGAGAACAGATCAAGAGATATAGACGCCACTTCCTACGTGTAAGCCTTTTAATCTCGCAACAGTTTTACTGGCCTCCATATATAAAGTCTGACCCTTAAGTGGATTTTAGGAGCAAGAACTACTTAGATGAAGTTCTGGATACTATGGCAGAACAAAATGTCTACAACAGAAAACTCATTCTCTTGTTTCTAAACTCTGCAAACCATGGGGTCTTAACCCAGTTTGAGAACCACAAGTGGGCCGTGACCCTGTTTTAATGGGGTTGCCAGGGCTGGTGTTAGACTTCCTCGGGCTTGAGGATGAAGTCAAAACCCTGTGGCCCTGGGCAGCAGGGCTTAAGCACCCCTGACCTGGGCTGAAGCATATTGTACAGAAGGCTGAAACGTTTGAAGATTGACAATTGTATGGTTTTATTACAGTTCTGCCACAACAACAAGAAAGCTCAGAGATACCTTCTTCATGGCTTGGAGTGTGTGGTAGCCATGCATCAATCTCAGCTTATTTCTAAAATTCCACATATCCTGAAGGAAATGTATGATGCAGATCTTCTGGAAGAAGAGGTCATCCTTAGCTGGGCAGAAAAGGTACTTGGATAGTGTCGCTATTAGGTGGCCACCGTACTAGATCTCAGTTTCTGGGGCCAGGGGGAGGCATGGCATGATGTGGTCTGCTTCATATAGTGTTAATGTACAATGCAGGTCTTCTGAAAGTGTACTGATGAAGGTGATTTTTGTTCAAGGTGGCTGGGCTTGGCTTTGAGTTGCCGAGAAGAAGTCCTTATCGAACCCCTATCTCTCCTTGCTAATCTTAACTTTTTTCAGTCTTGTAGCAACTTGTGCACTAGAGAGGTTAAAACTCTTCCTTTCTTATAGGCCTCCAAGAAATATGTCTCAAAAGAGCTTGCTAAAGAAATCCGCATCAAAGCAGAACCCTTTATCAAATGGCTGAAGGAAGCTGAGGAAGAGTCCTCTGGTAACGAAGAAGAGGACGAAGATGAAAATATTGAGGTAAGAGGGCTGGTTTGTGTGGCCATCAGGTAGGGGTGTGTGTGTGTGTCGCTCTTCCTCTCCTCCTCCCCCCCCCNCCCCCCCCCCCCCCCCCCCCCTTGGAATTCTCCCTGGGTCTAAGAGGCAACTAGCTTTTCCTCTTTAAGGCATATGGCTAAAACTCCTACTTTCTGCCCCCCTTTTTTTTTCTCCCCAGTCCATATAATGCAATCCATCCTTTCCCTCTGTACACCCTTAGATTCTTCCACAGGCTCCCGTCTTCCCTTAATATTAAGACAGGATAAAAACTTTCCCAGCTAGGACAATGCAGTTTTTTCCGTTTTAAGCTTTCAAGAGTCTAGACTGTTACCTGGTGGTCAACACAGGGTGCCCAGTAGTGTCGGCCTTTTAAAATAAGGAGCTCTAGTACAAGCAATAAAGGCTAAATTTAAAGAGCGAACTGTCTAGCCTCTGCTGAGGATGCAAACTGCTGTTAATATCTGGTGCTGCCATTACAAAAACCAGGTAAAACTTCTTGTGAGCTATAAAATAAGACCGATCTTCTAAAGCTCCTTGCAAGTCACACTTAGGGAGAAATGCATGTCGGTAAGACAAACTGCCTATTGAGTAATGGGGGTGTGGTGACTGGTAGAACCAAACAGTTTGGAATATCTTTTAGAAGATGACGCCCGACACAGTGCTCTGACTGGTTTCAGACATGGCATTATGCCACAAAGACTGCAGACTCTCTAAAATGAATTACCTCATACAGGCTGTGTACATCTAGCTTATACCTTAGCTGAACTTACACTATTGTTAAGTAGGTGGAGGGTGTCAACGTTGTTATGGAAGGTAACGTCAATGGATGTCCTGAAACACTAAATATCTTGTCTCTCTAGGTGGTGTATTCCAAGACTGCCAGTGTACCTAAAGTTGAAACTGTGAAGCCTGCAAACAAGAAAGATGATGACATTGATATCGATGCCATTTAAAAGTGATGCAACCTAGCTTCCAGTGTAATACTGCAAACTGCTCTGCATTTTTCTTCCAGAAGTGCAACATGTATCTGCACAAGCTGAAATGGCTTAATATCATGCTACTTCATACTCAAATGTCTTTTACTGTGACTGGTCTTGTTTAACTATAAGCCGAACACCAGGAGTCATACACATCAGTGAACTGATCTAGTTTGTTAACGGCATGTTTCCTTTTTAAAGGTTGTGTTGGACACACATACTTGGAACACATTTATACAGCTGTGGGAATAAAGGATTTGGTTTTGGTCAACCTAAGAGTCAGAGCCATCACTAAACAGCTATGGCCATCTTGAAGTGAGACTGGCTTAACATGCGTCTATTTGCTAGCAATTTGGCATGGAGGGCAATGGTATTCTGCTCCTGCCTAGGAGGTAACAGAAAGCTGCTGTGAGGAAATACTGATCCCTTGTAGAGATTCTGATATGCAATTTTTCTAAACTTTTGAATCTCCAGCAAGCTCGAGTGACTGGGTCTCAATTGGCAGACAAAGCTAGCCTAGCATTCATACTATCATAAGGCTAAGACTTGTAAAAAGGTATCCCTCTCCATCTGGTGTCCATATTTGGCCAACAGATGCTTCTCAGGTAGGACTGCTTCAGACTGCCTTTAGTAAGCAGCTCTAAAATTGCAAGAGGAAGATCAAGACTTGCTCCAAAAGTCTCTTTTCTTCCATTGTAGTGTCCAGAGTTGATTGTAAACTATCACATTTATTTTAAGTGAGTTCTTACTACCACTGATAAAATAACCAAATCAAAATTTGATGGAAGTAGAAGAAACATCTAAATTCCTACTCTAGCTCTAATTCAAATTTCTGTATTGCTCTTGGTAAAAAGGACTGATTTACTTAGCTTAGCAAGTTAAAAATCAACTGAGGGAGAATTGGTTAGTGAAGGGTTGAAGAGAACTTGAAATTGGGGGTTAGGAAAGGGGTGGTCTGAGCAAAAACAACTCAGACTAGTCTACACTGCATGGAGCAAAAATTAAAGTAACTTAATTATTCCTTTCTCTAAACATATCCACCCTCTTCTGCTGTGGCAAACTTCAAGGTTGATCTTAGACAAAAGGCCGAAAGTCAACAAAAGCAGCTTTCTTAAGCTAGGCAAACTGGTTTTCAACATGTCGTCTGTAGACTAACATGTAAGGGATCTGTGAAAGGTGACCATGGAAATAAAGTTTCAGCTGCTAGAGAATGCATTGTGTGTCGTTTTGTTTTTGTTTTTGTTTTCCTGACATCAAAAGTATGTGAATACCCCCACCTACGGCTCCCAACTGAGTGTTCATCTTCATAGAAGCCTACACATTTAGTGCCCTTTCTCGTGCTGTGTCAAATGCAGAGCTGAACATCTTCAATATTATTAGTTGAACTCTATACTCAGGTTTTCAGCCTAAGCCTAGGTGACCATAGTGAATTTCCAAAGGAGTCCATACCTCCATTTGAAATTTTGTAGGGGTCTGTGAGTGACAGGCTGAAAACCCTTTTCTGGCTTAAATCAACAAACGGCCACTTCTCAAGTGTGGGTTTTTTTCCTACTATTAAAGGATAAGTTAAGCTTTTGTGTAGACTACATCTATACATAGCTGTTTCACATCTTTGTGTCGTAGCTTTTGTGTAGAACAAAGTTAAAGGTGCAAATCTAAAGCTATTGAGAGATTGAAAAGCCTTGACCCCTTTGAGGGCATTCTACATCTGAGTCTTCAAGTATTAGGGTAGACCAAAGTTCCACTTCATGCTGTTGGAAGTTAGGGAAAAAGTCTTGCTCTATCCACACCAGTTATCCTGAGACAAGAAAATTCACTCAATAGAGACAAGAGGGAGGATGTATCTGCCTAACATCCATTTCTCCTGCTATATATATTTTTGTTTGCTGCAGCAGTAAACTGCACTGGCTTGTGGAGCTAATGTCAGGAAAGTTCTAACCCTAAGTAGAAATGCTAGTGTTTATGAAGTTTTCAGTGTAGCTGTGTTGTGTGTGAAAATACCACCCTCCCCCACCATAGCTGTGCCTACATTACCCCCACAGTACATGCAGCTATTTCTATCAGAAGATGCTTCTGGCTAATAACTGGGAGGTGGTGTCACTGTAACTGGAACCAGTGTTGGCTTATGCTAGGGCTAATCAATTATCTTTTGTCGGGATCTAAATTTCTTGGTCAAGGGCCAGACCCCAGAGAAACTCTTCACACGGCAATAACAAGTAAAAAGACTGCACAGTGTTCAAAAGCAGCTGGTAGTCCAGATGTGACCTGCGATCTGCCTAGTGACTGTCCCTGGCCTATGCTATGTCTACAGTGAAGAGGGATTTTGCAGGTATAGCTTTTTGGGCAGAGCCTATGTAGTATAGACTAGCCCTAATACATATAGCTCTTCAGCTATACAGATGTCTCACCATTATTGGGGTTCTTAGCACCTGTTATGTATGTAGACAGGCTATTAAAAATTCTACTTGCTTTGAAATGGAGAAAAGTCTGGATTTTAAATCTCTAGTTTTGGTTTTAATATAATGTGTGGCTGAGATTTGTAGGGATGCCTTCAATGCTGGATCTTCCCTGATTGTGAGAGAGTTTTTCATACTGAAGTAGATCTTATCTTCCCCTGCATTTGAGACTCCATGGCCATCTCTATCAGGAGTAATTCCAAATTTGAGACACCCTGTCGCTCCCCACCAAGGCTCATGCCCCAGAATACCACTCTCCCAATTTCAGATGCACATGCATACACACAAGCATCTTCCTTCTGAGGTATCAATCCCTACTGTTAAGCATTTAAGTGGTTTCATTCACCATAAACTACTTCCTAGCACAGAAACCAAATTCTGAAGCTATGTTAATTTGTTGGAATTCCATGAAATATCCTTCATTCCAATGAGCACACAACTATGGATCATATTCAAAGATACTCATGCAGTAGCAAACGGGATACATTTTGCTATTTCAGAAAAATGTCAAATGGCTGCACAATCAGAGCATTGCATGCAATGGCGGGCAGCTCAGACCTCTCAGAGCCATTGTTTCAAGTTGTTCATGGACTCAGATGAATAAGTTTACATTGGTTTGAAAGAAACTACACCATCTGCTCAAGAAACTCCCTACTATAGCACAGGAACAAATCTACACGGACACATCCCAAAAGCCCCGACCACAGGTATTCTATCTGCTACCCAAGATCCATAAACCTGGATGCCCCATCAAATCAGGCATTGGCACTCTTACAGCAGAATTATATGGCTATATGGACTCTCTCCTCAGGGCCTACGCTACCAGCACTCCTAGTTATCTTCGAGACAACACCCACTTCCTGAGGAAACTACAATGCATTGGTGATCTTCCTGAAAACACCATCCTGGCCACCAAGGATGTAGAAGCGCATTACACCAATATTCCACACGAGGATGGACTACAAGCTGTCAAGAACAGTATCCCTGATGAGGCCACGACACACCTAGTGGCTGAGCTTTGTGACCTCACCCACGACCATTTCAGATTTAGGGACAGCTTATACCTTCAAGTCAGCGGCACTGCTATGGGTACCCACATGGCCCCACAGTATGACAACGTTTTTATGGCTGACTTAGAACAACGCTTCCTCAGCGCTCGTCCCCTAGCGCCCCTCCTCTACTTGCGCTATATTGATGACAGCTTCATCATATGGACCCACAGGAAGGAGGCCCTTGAATTCCACCTGGATTTCAACAATTTCCACCCCACCATCAACCTCAGCCTGGACCAGTCCACACAAGAGATCCACTTCCTGGACACTATAGTGCAAATAAGTGATGGTCACATAAACACCACCCTATACCGGAAACCTCCTAACCGCTATACTTACCTACATGCCTCCAGCTTCCATCAAGGACACATCACACGATCCATTGTCTACAGCCAAGCCCTAAGATACAACCGCATTTGTTCCAATCCCTGAGACAGAGACAAACACCTACAAGATCTTAATCAAGCATTCTTAAAAACTACAATACCCACCTGGGGAAGTGAGGAAACAGATTGACAGAGCGAGGCGGGTACCCAGAAGTCACCTACTACAGGACAGGTCCAACAAGGAAAACACCACCACTGGCCATCACATACAGCTCCCAGCTAAAACCTCTCCAGCACTTCATCCACGATCTGCAACCTAGCCTGGAAAACGATCCCTCACTCTCACAGACCTTGGGAGGCAGACCAGTCCTCGCTTACAGACAGCCCCCCAACCTGAAGCAGATACTAGCAACTACACACCACACCACAGAAACACTAACCCAGTAACCAGTCCCTGTAACAAACCTCGTTGCCTATTCTGTCCCCGTATCTACTCTAGCGACACCATCAGAGGACCCAACCACATCAGCCACACCATCACGGACTCATTCACCTGCACATCTACTAATGTGATACATGCCATCATGTGCCAGCAATGCCCCTCTGCCATGTACATTGGCCAAACCGGACAATCTCTACATAAAAGAATAAATGGACACAAATCGGACATCAGGAATAGTAACATACAAAAGCCAGTAGGAGAACACTTCAATCTCCCTGGACATTCTATAACAGATTAAAAGTAGCCATTCTTGAACAAAAAAACTTCAAAAACAGACTTCAAAGAGAAACTGAAGAACTAAAATTCATTTGCAAATTTAACACCATTAATTTGGGCTTCAATAGAGACTGGGAGTGGCTGACTCACTACAAAAGCAACTTTCCCTCTCCCGTCATTGACACCTCCTCATCAATTATTGGGAGTGGACCACATCCACCCTGATTGAATTGGCCCTGTCCACACTGGTTCTCCACTTGTTAGGTAACTCCCTTCTCTTCATGTGTCAGTATAATGATGCCTGCATCTGTAATTTTCACTCCATGCATCTGAAGAAGTGGGTTTTTTACCCATGAAATCTTATGCCTAAATAAATCTGTTAGTCTTTAAAGTGCCACCGAACGCCTCATTATCTTTATAACCATAAGGCAGGAGTGGGGAACCTACGGCCCACAGGCCAGATCCAGCCTGTTGCTTAATTTCATCCGGCCTTCAGTAAGTATTTCTAAAAATATAGACTTATGACAGTAGCCTATGGGGGGTAGAGACAGCGGAGGGGATGAGGAGGGAGGGAGGTGAGCTGTAGCCAGTGGCTGTAACACCAACACTGGGGCAAGGCAGAGCCTCCAGCCACTCTAGTGCGTTATGACCTCACAACGGCCAGCCCTGGAGCCTGGAAGCGTGTTCCTCGGCCCGTGTGTGCTTCCAGTGCTCTAGTGTGGGCAGCCAGTAGCATCCCCAAGCTGCGTGCACACACGTGCCTATGGTGGTGTTCAGGTTGCAAGAGTTGTGTGAAAAACTGCTATCTGACTTAATTTGCAACCTCAGCCATCACACTAAAAAAGCAGGTGAGTTGAACGTTTTATATTTCTCAAAAAAAAACTAAGCTGCTTTTTACTTGTGTGTGTGGCCTGCGATTGATTTTTTTCTGTGGGTCAGTGGCCTGTGAGAGAAAAATGGTTCCCCACCCCTGCCATAAGGGGTAAAAATTTCCTTTGTTAAAGAAAAAAAAGATGAGATTGAGTACAACTCCACAGTCAATTCTGTAGTTGCGAATACAAAGGTGCTGGCAGTCAACCTACTATGTTCAAGTTTATATTATGCAAGAGATCCTAATGTTATGCACTTAAAATGGTAGTGGACAACAGCTGAACTCATTGCCCTCTGTGCTTCAGAAGCAGGACACATCCCTCCCAACCTCTTGTGGAACTTTGCTTGCTGGAGAAGGTGCTTGACTAGAAGATCTTGAAAATCCACTTCTTGTTTATTCCTGCCCACTCAGCCTGTTAGGTGGCCGCCCATCTCCCTGCAGCACAATCATCTCCTTCCCCTCCAGTCTTCTGCCCTGCAAAGATATGAGGCAGTCATTCTGTACTAGCAACCCTGGTACATAGGGTTTAGGAGGGAAAGCAAAGACAAATGTAGATAGGAAGTAAAATTGAGATTATGGATACAGGAAGGAAAGAAGGTGGGATTATTTCATTTTTAACCACAGATCACTGTACTGGAATTACAGCAATACACAAGACAACTGTATTGCTAAATTACAATATATCTGATTAGGTTCAGACTTTATTATTCACCAAGCAAACCACTATTCAGCCCTTCTGCTCATTTGTTTTAGTATTTCCTCATTTCTCATAGACCTTTTGTCCATTAAGGATTGAGTCTTTTAAGTAAGATATACAAATCTTGTGCATGCAATCTCACTAAATAGCCTAGAAAATGTAGCTTAACCGCCATTGATCCTTTCAAAGACTGCCACTTCTATGCGTGAGCACGTGCTCTCTCTCTCTCTCAGAGCACTATCTGTTATCACATTAATGAGCATTTCACCATAGGGATTTTCTCTGCCTGGCTGGAATGCCGTTTGGAAAATCAAAGTTCATAGACAATACAGGCCTCTTGTTGCAGTGGCAGAGGAGCTGTTGTGGAGCTGATTACTTCTGTAGGTCTCGGTCTCTGCCACCATGTAGACTGCTGTAATCTATGCTGGCTGGCCGTGATTCCCAAAGGGACCATATGCCAACTGAAGAAAGCCAGAGCCAGCTGGGGATAGGAGCTGGCAATGCCCACTGGGGAGAGGAGGGCAGTCTCTGCCCACTTTGCACTGCCTGAGCACTAGAATAGGCCAGAGAGTCTCACCCAACATCCAATATACCACTATACCAGATAAAATTCATGTCAGAGAGCAAGACTGGGACCAATCATAATACATAATAAAACAAAGAAATCAGTGATAATTAATCCCTAGCCACAAAAGTGACACAACCACAGGAGATCTCTTGTGCAGTCCATAATTGTTTCACATAGTAGTTGTACACGTTGGGAGTGATGGGGTCACCTCTTCCTGTGACAAACTCCCTGGATGGGACATTGGTGGAGAAGATAAGAACCTTGCAGTTTCCCATTGATCGTCTCACTAGGATGGTGGGTTCGGCTTCATTGTCCACCAAAATAGGCAATGTTCAGCACCCAAACCCTTGTGGATCTCGGAGATCTGCTGGAGGTGCAGGAGCCATTGTGCCTTCTACACAGTCCTTCCAGCTCACTGGCAGCATGGCCTCAATGGAGCAATGAAGCCAGGGGTTCCCTGCCACTGCACCTTTACCCTGACATTGCAGGGGGAGCTCTATACAAAAGCTAGAGCCCCCTCAGTCTGTATTACTTTCTTAGTGGGTTTTCTGCAGTGGATGGAATGATGAACTGAGCCTCAGACTCACGCTGGGTCCTTCACCAGGATGCGGGGCTGAAAACGTTGGTGCTAAGCCTATCTGCACAATAGGGCGAGATCTGTATGCAGAGGATCCCCTCTGCATGTGGGTCCCAGAGGAATCTGTTGCTCTTGGAGGGTCCAGATTCTCAACAGGCATAATTTGATGTGGTTTCACAGAAGCCAATGAAGCTATATTGAGGATCTGGCACTAGGACTTCATTAGGAGGTTTCTGTTTGAAGCAAGTTTACCTGTTGTTTGTCAGAGCCCTGTGATATAAATATTCAGCTGTTGTATTTTTGTTTTCTTTGAATACTGAAGTCCTTGTCATCTTCCGAATCCCTCTGTGACTGGATTAGATTAATTAAATCTTTACAAAAATGGGGTACAACTTGCACTGACTTACAGTCAAGTTATCCTGTCCTCTTATTTCCTGGCCCCCAACAAGTGACATTTATGCATCTTTTCATGTAGGCACTGGTGTTTCCATCCCTGAATCTATCTCAGAGAATGATCTGGGGATGCCAACGCTACCTCCCTATTGATTTGAGCTGCCACTTTGTTCTTGTATCTTTAGGGAAGGTGGAAATCTCAGATTCAAAAGATTCCTCAAGTCTTTGAAATTTATCACTACTGCATAATAAACTAATGAATAAATCTTCAAAAGACGACTCAGCATTTAGATGCTGTATGTGCCCAAAGCTTCAAAGAAACTTCTGACAGCTGGAAAGGAAATACTGGCTGTGCAATGATTTCCTTCATTTCTGAGCCAGCATAGTCTCTCTGGTTTAATACCCAGTATGAATGCTTTCATTTTGCTGGAGGACAGGTCTTTCTGCAGCTCCCACATCCATTAATCCTGGCTTTTTAAATCTTGAACGTCTTCCTGCAGTCTGGAGCTTTAATTCACCTTGACAACCTCCATCAGTGGCCCCTTGTCATCCAACACGAAAGGGAGCTTCTCAGGTGACAGGTTTGCCTGGTAGTGTGTGACAGCAGCACGAACAGATGAAAAAGACTGACAAGTTTGTGCTGGGGCTTGAAATCCTTTCTGTTGTTGAATATTTAATAAGGACAACAAATTAGTGTTGTTATTACTGAGTGCCTAGAAGCCCCAATCAGGGATCAGGACTCCATTTTGCTAGCCATGGTATGCACACATCATATGAAGAGACAGGCCTTGCCCCAAAGCTCTTAATCTACATCTAGGATGAGACAACAGGTGGACATAAGTAAGCAGGGACAAGGACAAGGTGACAGTGAAATGATTATACTAGGTATTTAAAGCATAAGTATCCAGTTTTTGTAACTGAGTCTCTTTATTAGTGCTGATTTCACATGCCAACATATAGCCAAAACCTGAGACTTCTCTAGAGGTCATCTCAGCCCATCCTCTTCTGAACAGACTGTCATGCAGTTTACTATAGGGCATCTTTCACAAGAGACCTGACACATGTAGAGCCTGTCTTCTTCATTTGCACTGTATAATAGTAATAATAATGAATAATACTCACTTCTACAGCTCCTTCCATCCAAGGATCGCCATGTGCTTTCCAAACATAGCCCTGGGGAGGTAGGTAAGTATTGTTATCTCTGTTTGGGGAACTGAAGCCCAAATGGGTTAGCAACTGTGCCGTAAGTCACACAAGAAGCATATAGCAGAACCAGGGATGGAATTCCTGTCTCCTAGCACTGTGCCTTAAGAGCAAGACTATCATTCCTCCCCTTTAAGATCCCAAGTCACTGTTCATAAGAAAGTAATGTCCAAAATGTAAATGCTCCCACCACTGGACGTAATGGGCCATGGTGTCCTGGGCCCTGCACATTGCAGAGTTGGCTGAGATTTGTGGGGAAATTCTCTAGGCGTAGTTTGTGAAGTGCTTTGTTATCCTTTGGTTGACAGTACAATATTGTTATTATTCTCCTCTTACAGCTGAGTAGATAAAATACCCCTGTAATACTCCAGTACAAAGCAAGTTTTTATCCTTGATGTTGAGAAGTAGTCATGAATGAGAATCAATTCAGTAAAGTGATTCCATACCAAAGCTGCACTCTCTTTTTATAGCTGTTACACAGTAATGGCAGCTATTCTGTGCCCCCAAAGTAACTTGATTTCAAAGGACAGATGGAATAAAAGTATTCCATTTGCCACTTACACCCCAAAATTGCAGCAGGTGTTTTGTTCTCAAACTATCAGAGGGGTAGCCGTGTTAGTCTGGATCTGGAAAAGCAGCAAAGAATCCTGTGGCACCTTATAGACTAACTCTGTTAGTCTATAAGGTGCCACAAGATTCTTTGCTGCGTTCTCAAACTAATTACTCAAGAAGAACTGGGTACAGTTGTACCAAGTGACAAGGCTAGACTATGAAGATTACGAACAGAAACCCCAGAAGGAAAAACAATCAAAGGAGAGGCAGTGCAAAAACAATGCTCCTTAAGGCCTTGATCCAGCAAATATTTGCTCACGTTTGTCAGCCTGTGGATAGTCTTACTCAAGTCAACGGGATTACCTGCATGCTTAAAGTTCAAGTGTTTGAAGGAGCATAGCCTAATTGTGCTGTCGTCGTTTTCTCTATATACAATGCTCCTTGCAACCCAAGCCAAGTGGAAGCTGGGAGGCATCAGCTTCTCTACTTCCATCCAGAGCTAGATGAGAAATTGTTTTGGTGCTAAAGAGCAGTCCATAAATATGATTGCACTCAGTGGGCCTGATTCTCCTCTAATTCACACCAGCATAAAACAGGAATAGCCAGTCTGAGAGAGGAGAATCATGCTCACAGAAGGAGCCGGTTCCCCAGCTAGTGTAAATCAGTTGTAGCTCCAGGGCTTTTGTGGAGCTGCTCTGAGTTACAGCAGCTGAGGATCTGCCCCAGGCACTCAGATGAAGCTCCCTTTGAAGTCAGGGTGAGTTGCAGATCCTTAGAGTCTCTGAAAATCAGGCCTTCAGTGTCCTAGGTTGGATACCCAAAAACTGAGGCTCACAAAATCATTAGCCAATTTTGAAAATATCTCAGTTAACTTCTTTGTTCCTCAGCGTTCCTATCTGTAAAATAAGGATAACAATTCCTCCATCCTGGGGCGGTGCAAGAATTTATTGATGTTTGTGAGAGGCTGTGACCGGGGTCCCAGTGGGGGCCAGCTGAGGTCACTCAATTAGGGTGAACTGCAAAGAATGGGGCAGATAATCTCCAAAGCTGGTGGATATTTTCAATACTTAGATTTACCAAGCCAGCACAAAACAGCTTTTTATTACCTCACTGGCTGTCCAGAAACCAACAACACAGTTCCCTTAAAGTAACCCAGCCTCAGGCCTGCATCCAGGTACCCAAGTCAAATATGATGAAGATTTCTGAAAATCTTTTCATCATATAAAAGAAAAGTTTCTACCAGTCCCAAGAATCGGACACATTACCTCCCAGGTTATTGAATATTCCAGATCTTACCCAAATACACACATACAGCCAACTCTTATTAACTAAACTAAAATGTATTAAAAAAAACAAAAGAGAGAGAGTATGGTTAAAAGATCAATATACATACAGACATGAGTTCAATTCATTGAGGTTCAGATTCATAGCAGAGATGGTGAACTTTGTAGTTGCAAAGAGTTCTTTTAGAATTTAGTTCATAGGCTATAGTCAAATGTCCAATATCATATCCAGGGTGAACCAGCTTAACTGGGATCTCATCTTGTGACCCAAACGTCCCCTGATGAAGCTTAAGCAGACCTGAAATAAAAAGGATCAGGAACCAAGGATCTTGTATACAATTTCTGGTCTTCTTTGACAAGTTGGAGTCCCTCGGGGAACAATAGGTAATTAGGGCGACTTTCAAGTGTGTCCATCACCGGTACTTAGCTGTACCAATTAACACAAGACAATCCCCTGTTCCTCCACCATACACTGATGATTTGTTATACATTTCAAAGAGAGATGAATACAGAGATATCCCGTGTTTACACTTCATTTAAATGCTAGGATGTTCTTTTGATCTTTGAATTAACAGAATAAAGCATAGACAGGGACAGTTGATTACATTGTTGACCCTACTCATATACTGTATATGTAAATACACAAAAACACAAACATTATCTCCCCATATGTCTTTAAGGGTTGAATCTGAGTCATTTATTTTGCAGGAAGTTTAAACCTTTCTGGCCATGCATCACAGAGCCACACTGATGTTTGTGACCCAGAAAAAAACAACAAATAAGCAACTCTGTTCTGTGAAGGTTGGCAAGGATTCCTCTGCCTACAAGTGCTTCAAAGTTAGGGTCTGCTTGGTGTCTCATCTTCAGATATTGATGCTGTTAAATAACTTAGTCATGGCAACAAGCTCTGTTGCAAGTTTCTGTGAAGCCTGGAAACCATTCTTAGGAACCTTACTAGACAGCCCATCATGTACTGCAGAAATGACTCTTTCATGTTTCTAATACCACCTCATGACCCCAGGGATAGGTGTACTGTGGGAGCAGAGAAGGTAGAAACTAGATTGGTGCAAAGGGAGAGAATTTTCTGTTGTATTTTATACCCAATATTTTTCTTGCAGGAGAGAGGAGTAGGTAATGCACAATGGGGTCCTGGTCTATGCCTAGGGCTTCTTGGCACTACTGCAGTACGCATAATGAATAATTAAAATGTAAATCAAAGGGAACCCCCAGTGTGAGATTTAAGATGGTGTTGCACATATTTGGCCATATTTTGATTTACTAGTGGAAATCCATACTAACTCCCCTGAAACCAGTTGAGCTACTCTGGATTCTGAGATCAGAATCTGGCCTTCAAAAGAAACTCAGGCGAAAGCAGGTATTGTACTACATGGTAATACTGTGTGCATTTTATTTCAGGGGGAATTATATATTTATGATGTGTAAGAGACATACTAATGAACAAAGTTGCAGGTTTTTAAATTGTTACTTGGATAGCTAATTTATTTTTAAAAAATTAAATAGAGACTTGGGCTTGTTGCTCAATCTGTGATGGTGAGGAATATAATTTTACAAAGTCTTTTGTCTCCAGCCTTAGTTTCTATTTCAGCATGTGTAACTTTCAAATTCTTGGTCACTACTGAAAATTAGTTCAGTGATCTCAGCCATTTGTGTACAATATAAAACCACCCCACAGTTTGGTACAATTATACACAATTGATAGTCTAAACCTCAAGAGAAACCCAGGAGTAGAATAGCAGGCAGTGTTGTGGATCGAAATGGAGGGGCAATACAGATCTGTGCATGGAAGTTTGCAGGGTGTCCAATATCTATGTCGTGAAGCAGCCTCTGGTCTCCCTTACACCAGTATAAATCAGGAGTGCCTAATTTGGAGTCAACAGTATTGTCAACCCCAAACATTCAAAAACCATGAGTCAAAGTCATGGAAAATCAAGAGACTTGGTTAAAAATCATGAGATTTTAAAGACTAATACGTTTTAGACTCTTATTTGCTTTTCCATCATTGATCCTTTAGGGTTTGCATTTTCCAGCTTTTCTATGCAACCCAGAGGGCTAGACACCTTTTTTTTTTTTTTTAAATGAAAGCTGAGATTCTTGTGTAATCACTTGAACCCAGGAGGTGGGGCTTTAAGAAAAACACCAAATATCACAAGACTTGTGATAAAATCATGAAAGTTGGCAATATTGAGTCAGTGGTGTAAAAGTGATATCCTTGAGATAAGAATCAGGCCCTGACAGGGCCTGGCTTAAGACAGCATTGAAATTCCCTCTTAACTGGCAAGTAAATCTGGAGTAGTCCAAAGTGAAGAGGAAACCTTTGTTTAAAAACAAGCAGACTGGACCCTAATAGGTGTCCACCATCAAGAGCTCCTTTATAGTCCATTTAGTTGTAAGTGCTGGAGGTTTCCAGCTGCTGTGTTGTTTCGGGGAGCATACACCTAACGGGGGTGATATTAACTGGAACCAAGCATCCAGAAAAGGGAAAGAATAACATTAAAACACTGACAGAAACAAGAAAAGCTAATTGATGTACATTCTCTACAGTAACTAAAATAAACATGGGGAGGGAGCTCACTGAGCTGGATGCTGATCTTGCTTATGCTAAGGTAAGTCCATTGACTGGCAGGATTCCTCCTGCTTTACACCCACGTAAGTGAGATCAGAACCTGACCCATTGGTCACGGAAATAACTGACAACAGAGACCAAGCAATGTAATTAGCTAGAGAAAAGATAGAAGATGCTCTTAAAAACTGCCTTTCTCTAGCTCTCTGTTCCTAGGAAACATCTTCACTTTCATTAATTACAGGGGGGATGTCACTGGCTGAGCTGGCACTGGAAGGGAGTTTGGGCCCAACTCCACCTGCATCTGGTTTGCTCCTGAATCGGGGCTGGGGAGCCTTCAGGTGAAGCCCCTGATCTGAGGGATCATGTGGTCAGGAAAGGTCACTGGACTAGGGTCAGTTGACTGCAGGCTGGAAGCAGTACCTACTATACAAGGGGCTGCCCTTGTCTTAGCCAGGAACAGACCAGGGCTTGGGAAGGGCCTAGGGGAAGAACAAAAGCCTGGGGAGATGTGACACCCATTGGGACTGATGGAGCTCCCTTTGTGGCAGGAGCAGGGTAAGCCCTGGTACAAGGGTGATTATGTAGCCTGAGAGAACGGGGTCTGAAAGAGCTGGTGATGGGCAAATACTTCTTTTGTGTAATGGTGAACAAACCAGCTCCTTGGAAGCGTGGGGTAGGGCTAGTTGAAACACCAGTTGTGTGGGGTGGGTACCCTGAGGCACAAGATGGGACATGGTGTCTCACCGGTAAATCAACCGTGCTACAGATGGCCAAATGCAACTCAGAGCTTTACAATGTGGCCGCATCTATTCTCACCATAGACTACAGGTCCCAGCAGGCAGTGCTGCAACTTGATCCCAGTGTTATAGCAGCTCAGCTCAAGACTGGAATATAGCATGCTGATACCTGTAATCCCCGCTAACTGCATCTCTGCACTAAAGATGAGAGCAATTAGGTGCGGTGGTCAGGCTCTTGGCAAGCTGTCAGTGTTGCTCTGAGATGGGCAAACTTTGGGCATCCTTGACGTAATGGTGGCAGTGGTATTAAAAAAAAAAAGCACATTAGTAAGTAAATACTAAGAATGCCAGGTGCTAACAGGTCTCCTATGTGGGCACCCATGTTTGGCTTGTTTTCTTAGTTCTTAAACACAAGCTGAGCTTTGCGTTCCTCAAAAGCAACATCTTCTGGCCAGGGCAGGGCATTAATAAGAGAGGAAGAATGGTCCACTCCTCCAAGCAAAAGGAAAGCTGAGCTACCATGCTCTTAATGGGAGTCTCTGGTGCTAGTGCTCTCTGCGGCTACATGGCGCCACTACAATGAAGAGGTAAGGAGACAGACCTTCATAAAGGTAGTGAGGCATGATTAAAGTGCCCTGTTGCCTAAAACTTAGTTTCTCACAACTCCTCCCAGCTGGAAGGGCCCTGAATTCCAGAGGCAAATTAAGGCAATTTGGTGTTAATTTTGTGGCTAGTCTGAAAAAGTTGTCAAAACAATGACTAAAGTTATGGACTAATATTTACAGTTATGCAGACACTTTTCAGTTGAAAATTGTTTGCCCCTGTACTTCCTTTTCTATGCACAACTTGTGTACGTGTGTCATACTGTCATGTAGATAATCACTGGGGATTGACCCTAGGCCCTCCAGACTTGAAAGCATGAGTCTCTACAGCTTGAGCTGAGAAACTATTTCATGTAAGTGGAAGCTGTAGCAGACTCTCCTCCACAGTGGATGAGACACAGAGGGAGACATGCAACCCATGGAAGAGTGGGTTACATGTGTTATATACTCTTAGTGTTACTCTTAGTAGGGGAGGAGAGAGTTCTTTGGGGACTCGAAAGTGGAGGTGTTCATCCATCATGAGGGAGGCTTTGGTGTCAAAGTGACTGGGAGCCGCTTGTTTTGAGAAGTCTTGTTGACTTGTAATGGGGAGCTGTGGTGCCTCATTAGGAAACCAATGGTGCTAATTCTCATAGTTGGTTTGTTTTTTGTTTTAAAAATCATGTCTTGTGATATTTGGTGGGTTTTTTCTTAGTCCCAGCTCCTGGAGCCAGGTGATTATGTGAGAATCTCAGCTTTCATTTTAAACAAAAAGCTAATCTCTAGCCATCCCGGGTGCAGGGCCGGCTCCAGGGTTATTGCCGCCCCAAGCAGAAAAAAAAAAAAAAAAAAAAAAAGCCGCGATCGCGATCTGCGGCACTTCGGCACTACCGCCGCCGCTTCAGTTTTCAGCAGCAATTTGGCGGCTAGTCCTTCGCTCCGAGAGGGAGTGAGGGACCCCCGCCGAATTGCCCCGAAGAGCCGGGTGTGCCGCCCCTCTCCGTTGGCCGCCCCAAGCACCTGATTGCTGGGCTGGTGCCTGGAGCCGGCCCTGCCCGGGTGCAGAGAAAAACTTGAGAACACAACACGACTAACTCTACAGGCTCAGAAACCAGAACGCACGGATGCATATGACTGAGGTTCAGGAGCTGTGACTTCTAGTTCTTGTTTTCCTAGTCTGTCTTTGTGCCTGTGGTAAGTCATTTCACTCATCTGCACCTTGGTTTTCCAGCTATAAAAGGGGGATAATACTAAATTCCATGCAAATATACCAGGGGCATCCAAATTTCCTGAGCCACTGAGCCACATACGACAATCCTCAGAAGTTTGAGAGCCAAGGCACACCGGCCGGGACTTGGGGCTACAGCCCCGTGGGAGGTGCCTGCCAGGGCTCTAGGCCCCAGCAGGTGCGCCCTGCTGGGCAGAAGCCCCGAGACCCCTCTCGGCAGAAGCCCCTACCCCACCACCCCACTGCAAGGCAGAGATCCTGAGCTCTCCCCCCTCCCCAGTCTGCCCTCCCCCCCAATATACTATAGAGCAGAGGTGGGCAAACTACGGCCCGTGGGCCACATCCGGCCTGCAGGACCCTCCTGCCTGGCCCCTGAGCTCCTGGCTTGGGAGGCTCGCCCCCGTCCCCTCCCCTGCTGTTCCCCCTCCCCCGCAGCCTCAGCTCACTGAGCCGCCGGCGCAATGCTCTGGGCGGAGGGGCTGCGAGCTCTTGCCGGGCAGCGCAGCTGCAGAGCCGCGACTTGACCCGGTGCTCTGTGCTGCGCAGTGGCATGGCTGGCTCCCGCCGGGCGGCGCGGCTGCCTGTCCTGGTGCTCTGGGCAGTGCAGCTGTAGCGCCGCCAGCTACCGGTGCTCCAGGCAGCGCGGTAAGGGGGCAGGGAGCGGGGGGGTTGGATAGAGGGCAGGGGACTTCAGGGTGGTGGTCAGGGGTTGGGGGTGGGGATGGGGTCAGGGCGGTCAGAGGGAGGGGAACAGGGGGGTTGAATGAGGGCAGGGGTCCCTGGGGAGCAGGCAGGAAGGAGGGAGGGTTGGATGGGGCAGTGGGAGGCAGTCGGGCAGAGGTTCCCGGGGGCGGTCAGGGAGAAGGGGTGGTTGGATGGGACAGGAGTCCCGGGGGCGCAGTCAGGAATGAGAGGAAGGGTTGGATGGGGCGGCAGGGGGCGGTCAGGGGACAGGGAGGAGTGGATGGGGCAGGGGTTCCGGGGGGGGGGGCGTCGGGACAGGAAATGGGGGGGGGCTATCAGGGGGCGAGAAGCAGCGGGGGTTCGGATAGGGGGCCGGGCCACGCTTGGCTGTTTGGGGAGGCACAGCATCCTGTAACCGGCCCTCCATACAATTTCAGAAACCCGATGTGGCCCTGAGGCCAAAAAGTTTGCCCGACCCTGCTATAGAGTAAACGACAGCATAGAAAAGAACAGACCCTGTCAGTGTGAATTCATATAGTGCTCAACTGCTGAATAACCACAAGGGGGCGTATCTGTACACATAATGCTGACAATCTTCCTGTTAACTGTGAGCAAAATTTTAGCTAAATGTTCATACCGAGCCTTAATTTTCATGCAGAATGGCTCCTAATTAACAAAAAATGCATCTGATTTTCTGTTGTGGGTTTTTTTTAACATAAACTCTCATCATAGACTACTATGAATGTTTAATGATCCCTCAGTTACTGGAACAGGTTGCTTTTTGCATGGGAGCTTCCCCCAGTGTCTAATCAGGTCCCTTCCTCTTTCATATGCTAGAAGGGGAGGGGTATACAATTCCCTATTTTAAATGCTGAATGCAAGTTTCTTAAGTTCTACAGTTCCATTCTCTTAACTAATGAGACACAGTCACATCATAGTCCTCTGATGTGTATGTCAAATCTTGGCCTGCAGGCAAAGGACTGCGTTCTTCTAGCCTCATTCAATTTCCTCCCCAAAATTGCCAGGTCAAAGGCAAAGAATGCAATATCAAAAAGACAAAAAATTAACTGAACCCTCAAGAGGGCACATGGCTCACCGAGTATCCTTGAGATCTTTCTGTATCCTTTATCCTTCCTCCCTTTTTATGACCCTTCCTTATTGTATCATAGAAGGTTAAGGGGTGACTTGATAATGGTCTATCGGTACCTATGGGGAGAATGTCTCTAAGAGTAGAGGGGTCTTCAATCCAGCCGACAAAGCATAGCAATGGTTGGAAGTTGAACCTGGATAAATTCAGGCTGCAAATAAAGCTTGGTTTCTTAACTGTGAGGGTAACTGACCACTGGAACAACTTACCAAGGGATGTGGCAAATTCTCCATCACGGGAAGTCTTTAAATCAGGATTGAACTAGAGCATATGTTTTAGAACGACATCCAGGCACAGGCTGTTAGATTCTGCAGAAGTTACTGAGTGTAATTCTATGGCCTGTGTTAGGCAGGAGGTCAGCGTGTATGATCATAATGGTCCCTTCTGGCCTTAAAATCCATGAGTATGTTCTTTGGGGCAGGAACTGTGTCTTTACTTTGTGGGACACTTCTGGGCACTATATTAAAGTATATTAACTGTATGTGGGAGCCACACTCACAAGCGCAATTACAAAATCTGTGCACAAAAGAAATTCACTGTCATTTTTAAGGTCCCATCCTGCAAATATGTCTGAGTAAAGTTACTCACATACAAATCCTGTTAATTTCAATTGTGTGAATCATATGAGTAAAGTTACTTGCCTAAGGTTATGTACACACTGCAGCTTAAGTCGGTATAAGTGATGTCGCTCAGGGGTGTAATTAAGTCGACAGGAGAGCTCTCTCCTGTTGGCGTAGAGCATCTGCACTAGCAGCACTACAGCAGTGCAGCTGCGAGCTCTGTAGTGTAGCCATCGCTTGCCGGTCTGAAGGACTGGATCCCACGGTTATATGCCTTGGCACGGACATTTACTGAACGTAATTTTGGAATTCCACAACACTGTGTGATCACAATGGAAATGAAACACACACTTATACAAAAACTTTAGCTGACTTACATCACTTTCAACCAACGGATGCTCTTAGGTGGATTTTGTTGTTTTCCAGAATTGGATCCATGGCTTTAAATGCCAGGCCTATTTAAGTGCACATCAAGCTTTCTTCGGTTTTTTTATTTCTATTTTATTTTTAAAGGGAGTAAAGCTAACGACTGACTTAAACAATACAATGAAACGGTGTGGGAGAGGGGAAGGGGGAGCCCAAAGAATAGGAGAAGAATGAAAATTGAGCAGCTAAAATCACAGGAACAGAATGTGCTGCTCAAACACCTTGCCTGTCTAGTACTGTGACATGCAAAAATCTCTCTCTTTAGAAAAGAAGCCATCCCCTGTTTATCTACAGAACAGAGGTAACAGCAGATAATGCATTTTAGGTTACTAAATGCCCCTTTACTGTTTCTGAGTGATCAGAAGAAATGGAATGCACAATCCTAAAGAGAAAACACAAAGCAGCAGCCCCTGCCAGAAAAGCTGCAGTGTAACAAAAAGAGAAATGCACAGCAGGGAAAATGGCGCGGTGTTCAAGACACACACTCCCCAGCCCACGCACAGGCAACTTGTTAAGAACAGCTCTGTAGCCTGATGGCAAAGGTTTAGACTTCACTTACATTTAGAGTATTTCTGCTAGCTATAATTAAACTCCCAGAAGAACTACTGCACTACATATTCATTAATGTGAGGGATACATGAGGCGGGAGGGGAACCTAAGAGAAAGCAAATGTTTGGTTCCAAAATATAGTCCGGCTCTCATCCTGCTTGTCTGTAGAAAAATAATTAACTGTCCTGCCCTTATGTTGATTTCTGAGTGTAGGGATCATTATTTCACTGTAAATGCATTCAGCTCTTAACTGAGAGAGCACGATGATGAGTTTAGTATACCTGCGTAGACAGGCAGATGAACTATTAATATTTAAGGTGACAGCCTGAGGAAAGAAAGCTCCCTACAAGCGTGGAAGGTGTCCTGACTGACAATGGGCCAGATCCATCCCTGATATATCTCCAGTGGAGTTCCAAGAAGGGTTGAATTTTGGCCCAGTGATTTCACTGGGGAGTTATTTTTATCCTTGAAGGGAAGCAACATACAAACCCTACAGAATCCACTGCTTTGGCTAGACCGTACACTATGTTTATGCACAGTGGGCCTCTCCTGAGGGGTGTTGGGTGCTCTCCACTCCCTTTGAGGCTGGTGGGAGTTACAGGTGCTTGCACCCACTCAGGAGATTCTTGAAGGATCAGGGCCCAGGGGTCTGCAGGCCAAGGGCTGTTCTAAGACATTCAGAAAGATAGCAATGATTTATCTCCTGGAAGCTGGTCTTAAATCATAGTTTCCAATTTCATAATGAAAATGTGTTTCCTTCTTGGCCCTCCTAGATTAATGCAGAAGACAATAACCATAGCATTGCAACTTTGGGGAATTCTAATACCAGGAGTGAAATCTGTTTCTGAGCCTGCCACTGGTGATGGAGAATGAAACAGGGTGAAATCCTGCTTGTCTTATTCATGCTATTAGTCCCATTACTCCCAATTAAGCTAATCTTGTGAGTAAAGGGAGCAGTATTCAGCCCATAAAGATATGAAAGTCTAGTGTCATAAGAACAGCCATACTGGATCAGACCAATGGTCCATCTATCCCCATAACCTGTCTTCTGACAATGGCCAGTGTCAGATGCTTCAAAGGGAATGAACAGGACAGGGCAATTATCAAGTGATCCATCCCCTGTTGTCCAATCCCAGCTTCTGGCAGTTTAGGCACACCCAGAGCATGAGGTGGCATCCCTGACCATCTTGGCTAATAACCATTGATGACCCTAATTCTTTTTTGAACCCAGTGTCAGAACTTCTAAACCAGATTCCATTCTGCTGCGTTCATAGTGGTTTAACAGTTAGAGAAGTAACTGAGAAACTACACATTTTACTTGAATATTCAACAGCAAGTCTCTGCTAAGCCAGCTTGAAATGAAGATAGAGAATTGATGACAAAGTTGGGCACACAAACAGCATTGTCAATGTCACTCTTGGCAACAGGCTGACCTCAGGTAAGAAGCTCAAATATGCTGATTTTTATCAAATATTTTAATCTCAAGTACAATTGATGATTTATTAATGGAATTGGCTGGAAGAGCATTTGATTTTAGTTGATGTCTTTCATAAGGCACCTCCAAGTGTTTTACAAAGTAATATGTTAAATACTCCCTGCAATGGAATTCCAGAAACAGCTTCATGGCGGTCAATGCCTATTGCTCAGAATTTAGAGGTGATGACAACAGCAATAGAATTCAGAACTTCCTGCTTCAAAACACCAGCTCCTACCCCTGCAGCTAAAGGAGAATCACCATTAGCTGTTGTCAGTAAAAAGCCTGACACACAACTGACCAGTTCTGAATTCCAGTCAATAAAGGACAACGTATCTCTCTCATGCACATGCTAGATCATTTGATACCCTTGGTTTAACAAATCTCATCCTGAAACTTCTGGGGTTTACAGGACTTCACATCTCACTGCAGCCAGGAGTGTAATAAATTAATGGCATTTAGGAACTTCCTGGTTATCAAAATGCTGCACAATGTGGTAACTCAACAGCAAGATCAGGGATTGAACTGACATCCTCCAGTTCCAGAAACTTGATTAAACCTACTCCTAGCACTCGAGCTGTTGGCAATGGAAGGTTTATAATGCACAGCTAAGCAGTTCTTATTCAGCTCAGGAGAAGGCAGCAGTTCCCATATACACCAGCTTCTTCATCATGCCGTGTATATATTACACCCACACTGGATACCCTTATGGTAACAAAGAACAGCAATACAAAATGAACTACAAGCCAGGCAGTAATTAACCAGTGCTACTTTAACAGATTAGATGTGGCCCTCTAGCTACATATTTTACCAAACATGGCAGAAATTGTTGTTTGTGTTTGAGCTGAGTGGCTGCTGTTTACTTTTATGTGGTGCCCCTGTGAGAACCATGTGTGAATTATTGCTTCGGAACTTTCCGTGAAGCTCACAGAAAGTCACAGCGTCGGTGCTTTAGTTAGTTTGATTCTTCACACTCCTGGCAAGGGGTGGGGTATTGATTGTTTTCTTGTTACAAAGAGGAGACATGTTTTCATAAACCTCCTGTGTGTTCAAGTGTGACTTCTGGAGGGAGGAAAATGTGGGCCTTGTGCCCTCTCACGCTTCTTTACAATGGATAAAGGAGGCCTGAAAGGGTTGCGGGGGGTTTTTTGGTTTTTAACGTTTTCCTCTATTTTCTGCCTGTTGTTTAATTACAAATTCAGATGTGGCCCTGATTTTTCTAGGCAGATTCTATGGATGACTGGAGAACTAGTGGACCTGTGATCTCACAGCCGTCAGTGAAGTGTCACCTGCCTGACTGGATTGTATTCAGACTTTATTAACACGTGGGGGGAGGGGAGGGTCCGTTTAACATCTGGTTAACTCGAACGTGAGAAATGGGGTATCTACACTAAGCTTTTTGGCCCCATATTTCCAATCTTTTGCTACCCCCAATTCAGCTCCAGTGATGATATAAACGGTGGAGACAGGCCTTCTGCCAGTCATTACATTTTATGCACCATTGCACCTCACCCTGCTCAGAGAAAGTCTACATGGCACAATGCTTTAAAATGCCAGCAAATTCCTGAAGCCCTCTCTATATGAGCACTCCCATCCTTGCTACCACCAGCAGAGGTAAACAGTGCTAGATCTAGTGAGAAATCTTGAGCCAAAAGAAAAGGTCAGAATAGAATATCCCTCTCTTAAAGGTTTAACACTATGCCCCTCAAAGCAAGCCTTGATAGCTCCCAATCCACTTCTTAGGGTAAGTCTACACTGCAAAAAAACCCAAACCCTACAGCAGTGAGTCCCAGAGCCCAGGTCAACTGACTCAGGATTGCAGGACTTATGCTATGGGGCTAAAAATAGCAGTGTAGATGTTCCCACTCAGGCTGGAGCCCGGGATCTAAAACCTGGTGAGGGGAGTGGGTGTCAAAGCTGGACTTGAGCTCGAGCAAGAACATCTTCCCTGCTACTTGTACCCCCAGAGCATGAGCCCAAGACAGTTGACTCATGGTCTGAGAATCACTACAACGGGATTTTTGCAGGGTAGACGTACCCTCAATCCTCCGAGGGGACCTCCAGCAAAAACAGGGAACACACGACTTGATATTCTGCTTTGAACAAGGTAAAAAGCCAGCTGAAAAACAGTACTCCTTGCTCTGTACTAAAATCCAGTTGCTAACTGCACCCAATACAAACCAATGGAAAATTCAACTGGAATTCCCCAGAAAGGCATCTCTGCTGGCTTTATCTGTGTCTCTGCCTGGGTTGTTGTTATCTGGGAGTGGCACACCAGCCAGCCTATGAGAGCTAGAGATAGGGATGGCTCAGCGGACAAATAGGCTGCAGCTTTTAACTACATTTAAATGCACTGGTCACAGAGGGCTTTGGGAAAAAAGGCCAATATATGCTGCTTACAAAAACAGGGGCTGTCCCCCCTGAAAAAGGGATGGTTGGGCTGATTGTGTGTATCTAGGACAAGTCTCGGCATGGATGTACTCATCTATCCCCACAGAAACAGATGCTAGCTCTCTTTGGCTTGTCCAGCACTCGGCAAAGGTGCTGTCAGGCATTCCAGAGCAGCAAGCCAGCATCCCCCAGTACAAATCTGTGGCTCAGCCACACATCCTTCTGGGGGCTCCCAGGAAATCCACACCACTGTGCTCACTATACTACTATTGAAAGGGGTGCAACTCTGCTGGTCAGTGTATGGGAAAAGGGGAACATTACACTCACCCTGCCCTAGGCACCTTGGATCTCAGCAGGGATGCCAGGAGGGAGCCAGGGCTCTGCTTCCCACCAGGATTCTCTCCTGCCCTGTGCAGCAGGTGTGCGAAGCTCCTCGTGCAATGGTTGGCCCGAGTCTGTCCATTATCTGCAAGACATGAACCCCTAAACAAACAATTCTATTTCAGGTCACCTCTTGGACTCTAATGCTGAGCCCGGAGCCTCTGTGTATAACCAAGATTGGTGCAGTAACTTCTGCAAGCATGGGGCTCTGAGGAGAGTGTGGTAGAACAGATTTCACCTGTCACACCAGCCGAAAGATATTTAGGGCCTAATTCTCTATTGTCCTGAGCCTTGTACGGGCATTTACACCAGAGCAAAGAGTGGTTGATACGCTGGAGGGTAGGGATAGGATACAGAGGGACCTAGACAAATTAGAGGATTGGGCCAAAAGAAATATGATGAGGTTCAACAAGGACAAGTGCAGAGTCCTGCATTTAGGACGAAAGAATCCCATGCACTGCTATAGACTAGGGACCGAATGGCTGGGCAGCAGTTCTGCAGAAAAGGACCTAGGGGTTACGGTGGACGAAAAGCTGAATATGAGTCAACAGTGTGCCCTTGTTGCCAAGAAGGCTAATGGCATTTTGGGTTGTATAAGTAGGGGCATTTCCAGCAGATCGAGGGATGTGATCATTCCCCTCTACTCAGCACTGGTGAGGCCTCATTTGGAGTACTGTGTCCAGTTTTGGGCCCCACACTACAAGAAGGATGTGGATAAATTGGAGAGAGTCCAGCGGAGGGCAACAAAAATGATTAGGGGGCTGGAGCACATGACTTACGAGGAGAGGCTGAGGGAACTGGGATTGTTTAGTCTGCAGAAGAGAAGAATGAGGGGCGATTTGATAGCTGCTTTCAACTACCTGAAAGGGGGTTCCAAAGAGGATGGATCTAGACTGTTCTCAGTGATAGAAGATGACAGAACAAGGAGTAATGGTCTCAAGTTGCAGAGGGGGAGGTTTAGGTTGGACATTAGGAAAAACTTTTTCACTAGTAGGGTGGTGAAGAACTGGAATGGGTTACCTAGGGAGGTAGTGGAATCTCCTTCCTTAGAGGTTTTTAAGGTCAGGCTTGACAAAGCCCTGGCTGGGCTGATTTAGTTGGGTTTGGTCCTGCTTTGAGCAGGGGGTTGGACTAGATGACCTCCTGAGGTCCCTTCCAACCCTGAGATTCTATGATTCTATGATTCTATGATTGGGACATGATGGTAGCGGTTTTTTTAAAACCCATTTTGCCTGCACAGGGTGGAAGACAACAGAGAATCTGGCCCTTGGGGCGATATCCTCAGCTGGTGTAAATTGATGTATCTCCATTGACTGATTTACACTAGCTGGGGATCTGGCCCTGGATCTCTATGTCTAGCACTGTGCCTATAGTGCTGTTTCTTTGTCACACAAGGGTGTACTGTTACCCAGTAGAACTGTAGTGTACTGCAGTTGTGCACATTGTTTTCTCTCCTCCATCTTAATTGTTCTTATCCCTCCTTGGTATCTCAGGGACTCTTCTTTCTCTCGCTCTGTTTTCTTTTCCTCTTTCTCTCCTTCCACCAGGGAGCTACTCAGTGGGTCCTTGTAGTTAACATGTTATGATGGCTGGAAACCATATGGGTGCCTCTTCTCTAAGCGATATATGGGCTTTTGTGTTTCTAACCGCCAGTCCTGTAGATGGGCCCTGTGAGCTGCGTCAGCCTGGGGTGGGCTGTGAGGCTTGCCCAGAGGCTTCGGGAGGAGTTACTCTTCTTCTTGAACAGGCACCTGGGTCCAGGCTTTTGTCACACAGAACTTGGTGGGGTGGGTCCAGGCCACCAGAGTGCTAAGTGAGGGTTTATGATTAAGGGCAGTCCCAACTTATAAACACTGGGACAAGGTCTCTAAGGGATCCTGTGCTGGTGGAGGGTCTGGCATATCTCCACTGTCACATCCCCTGCCATCCCTGACTCGCACCAGCACCCTTGTTCTTCCTCTTAAGCCAGGAGGAGGGAGGGGATGATGCAGGGGTGACAGAGCCACTTCTGCCAGCAGAAAGTTCCCCTGCACTCTCTGGTGGTTGAAGCGAGGACACTTTGCACTTACCCAGCACAACGTGGCCTTTGCAGCCCCAACAGTCCAGCCCGCAAAGAGCAGATTGTTCCCGTCAGGAAGCCCATCTTTTACATAGACATTGCTTGAAGAAAAATCACATGTTAAGACTGGGATCTTCAAAGGAGAAATATGATGGGAGCTGGGTGCCTTAATTCTCTTATTCAACCCTGAAACATTCAACACGAACATGATATTAAACCGCGTTGTGTATCTAGTATTTACCTTGTCTTGTAGAGTGTTTTTATATAGTCTGCCCTATTTCATTTCTGAGCCCTCTGAGCCTTCCCCCTCCCTTCTCATGTTGGGAGGAGGATACTGCTAGAAATGGCACATTTCGCCCATCCCCCACCCCTATCTTTGATCAGAGTGACTGTGGAAGTAAGACTTTTGGAATACAATAATCAGTTCTCTTCACATGTGAGCTGATTAGGGCACGAAATTCCAAGAAGCAATGACAACCTAGCAGTATCAGCTGCATCTAAGATACTGGAGCTGCCACTGAGAAATGTATTTTCATCTCCTTCTGACACACCTAGAGTCTTGTTTTATTAATAAAAATTGCAGACTGGAGTTTCTAGAGAAAACTACCTTCAACAGAAACTGCATTTTTCCTGGGAAATCTATAGTCTCTCTTGTGCTGCACAAGAATAAGATGCATGTTTATCCTAGTGCAGTGGTAGTTTCTAGGGCATTGGTTTTCAATCTTTTTTCATTTGCATACCTCTAAAAAATGTCAAATTGACATGCAGACCCCTTTGGAAATCTTAAAGATCGTCTGCGGCCCTCCAGGGGTCTGCAGGCCAAAGGCTGTTCTATGACTTTCAGAAAGGTAGCAATGATTTATCTCCTGGAAGCTGGTCTTAAATCATAGTTTCCAATTTCATAATGAAAATGTGTTTCCTTCTTGGCCCTCCTAGATTAATGCAGAAGACAATAACCATAGCATTGCGACTTTGGGGAATTCTAATACCATGGGATGACTCTGAGTAAGTTTTTCTTTTTTGGGGGGGTGGGGGAAGCTCTTAAAAGCTCTGTCTTTTTCCTTATGGAATAATACTATCATGCTTTATCTGTGCACTCATAAATAGACAGAATGTTATCAGCCTATAATCTTAGTTACTTTGAAGTTTGCTCTTAATATTTTCCATGGTATTGTAATTAAAAAATTATCCTGACTGCTAGAGATGGGAACAGATATCCCCCAGACTTAGGAAAAGCTAGGCCCTGAATCCAAACTTCATGGCTGGCACCGATTCTTATTCCAAAACCTAGGATCCAGTAGCTTTGACCCTTGGATGAGTTCAGATCCAGAGCTGGGTGCAGATAGGAATCTGGGCTCAAATTTTCAGAAATGGCCACTCATTTGGGGTGCCTCACTTTTTGAATGTCCTCTTGGAAACACCATAAGCCTAATTTTTCAGAGGTGCTGAGTATCTGCATCCCCCATTGACTTCCATTGTCTTCCACCAGTTACAACTACAGACATACATCCTCCTAGATGGTGTTAGAGTCTGATGGCTCTCTCATGGATTGATCATGATGGTCCCTGCTGGAGTTTTCCCATAGGAAGCTCAATTTTACCGCTCTGGGCACCCTTTTTTATAATGTGATTCTATCTGTATCTACATTCTGTGCATGTACATGAACGTGTCAACCCTCTCTTTTCTTACTGGTCTGTGTCCCCTAGAAACATAAGAGACCCCGAAATCTATAGGCTGTGTGGTTTATCTTTATTCTTATTAACATTCATGTACCACCTGTATTCTGTGGTTAAGACACATGTTGGAGACAAGATGTGCTTTTACAGCATTTTTATAATTTAAAATTAATCTTCCGGCTACATTTTCGCAATATTACCACTTGGTACCTCTCTTTTCCCATAATCTTAGGGCATCGGGTTATTCCTCGGTCATTTACTTGTGTCAGCATTTCTTATCTCCAAGGCCTAAAATAGCTAAGCTAAAATCTTGCAGGCCTTAGCCTACAGGTTCTTGAGTTTCAGCATGTCTTACTTATATCTAATACATGATTCCCTCTAAATACTGATCCATCTTATACTTCAATAATCCTATAAATTAACTCTATTTAACATACAATGAATATATATGATATAACATGTTGATTAATCATATCATCACACAATAACTGGATAATAAACTAAAATCATTGGCTACATCCTAAACCTGTTGCTGTCCACAGTGGGGTTCTTAGACCAGTCAGATCTGTGGTCAGTACTGTGTTCTACAAAGCTGCACGCTACAGCCAATTGAGTATAAGTGTACACAGACGAGGATGCCCAACTGGTTGAAGTATGACTATCGCCAGGGGCTGCTACTGCACAGTGGTTTCTACTCAGTTTGTCAGGGTGCCTTCACCTGATCGATTCTGTTCTCATGACTCTACATAGCCTTGACACATCCACGGTCCACCTTTGCCACACTCACTTAGCACCCTGTGTGTCCTGTAGCACGTGGGACAGTGTCGGGACTGAGTGAGTGAGTGACAGCCCGTCACTGGGTATCGAGCGACCATCACTTTACTCAGGAGAGTAACTGCTCGGTGCTCAGGAAGTCGTGTTCATGTAGGAGCTGCAGCACACGTGTGTGTGTATAGAAGTGGGAGCCGCTCTCGGGTAGTTTAGGCCCCAAATTTAGGCTCTGTGTAAATATTCCTCTTGGGTTTTTTTCACCTTTACAAACAGCAGGAACAACGCCATCTTTTCTCCATGTTTTGTGGCGTTTTTCCTTGGAGGAGCTAGAGGGAGGAGTCGGGTGAGCTCTCAGCCCTTCACTGAAGGAGTGGAGTTGTGAATCTTTGCCAGAAGAGTTTTTCATCCAATGGTGTGTCCGACATTTGAGTTAAATAGGTGCTAACAAAAACAAATGAGCCAACTCCTCAGCTGGTGTAAATCAAAATAACTCCAGTGGGATCAGCTAAAGTCAATGGAGTTTCCCTGATTTACTACACTTGCTGAGGCTCCAGCCCAATGAGTTTAGGCTCCCTAAAGTTTACTTCCCCACTCAGTTGATCAGATTTCACTCTCATTAGTAGTAGTATTTATTTATGTGGTGGTCGTGCCCAGAGGCCTGAGCAGCAATTGTCCTTGGTGCCATATCAACACACAACCAGGCCTTGGAAATGGCCAGTATGTGTCCATTTGTCATACTAGCACTTCTGTGAACTTGCCACCATCTTGTCCCACCACCATCAGCTCCATTGGACAAATCAGAACTGCTCTGTCTGCTGATGGGCAGCTGGTTTCTCAGAACGTGGAGCAGCTAGTGCTCCATCTCCCTCCCTCTCAAAGCACAAGGCAGGAGCGTGCAACCTCAGAGCAGGATGAGAAGCAGCAGCTCCTAACCCCTCCATTCTCCACCGTCTGGGAGTTAAAGGTCTGCCAGTGGTGGTGTCCCCCGCAGGCCTGGGAGGGGAATGAAGATCTCCCAAGGCCTATGGGAGGTATATCAAGTGGGGGTGGGGGGCTGGTTGAGGAGGGATGATGAGGGGAGCTTATAAATTGTGGAGTGCTAGTGTGTGGGGGCGGGGTTCTGTATCAATTGGGGGACTCTGCCATATGGACTGTCAATTGTGGGAGGCTGTGGGGGGAAGGGTTCTGTATCAATTATGAGGGGCGCTATGTGGGGGTCTATAATGTGTGTTGAGTCTCAAATGTTGAAGGGTCTATGTCAATTGTGTGTGTGCTCCTGTGCATGCCAGGGTCTGTATCAACTGTGGTGGGGATCTGCACTGTGTGGAGATCTGTGTCATTGGGAGGTATGTGTGTGGTGTGTGGATGGGGGATATGTATCGAATGCAGGAGGCAGAATTAAATTCTGCCTAGCTTATGTTTTGTAGTTGGGGGGCAGAATTCAATGGCCTGTGTTGTTGGGAGCAGCACAGTTAATTGGTGTTGGTTGAAAGAATCATGTAGTCTGTTTTCTGCAAAGGGTGGCCCCTCATAGGAAATGGTGGACAGGACTTCATCAGTGGGTAGGACTTTAGCGAATATCACCATCTATTTTTTTCTGATCTGACACCTGCAGCAAAGACCTTAAAATCTAAGCGACGGAGACAAGAGGTGGATGCAACAGGCAGACCGGGGGAGCACATGGTAATAATGAGCTTGTGATCATCATGAGAAACCGTGGTCACAGCCTATCAGCTGCCTAGCCATAATAGAGTGTTTTATCAGCATCATGCAGAGGAGAGGTTTGAAGGCGAGAGTTGAAGGAGGACAATGAGGTGGCTTTGTAGAATTTCACAGGATGCTCCTACTAGGTATAGAGGGCAGCATAGGGGAGAGTGCGGAGGTGCTTGCTGGAAAATTTGACAAATGGGTTATCAAGACAGATCTGACTGGTAAAGTGGAGGTGGGAGTCAATATCTCAATAGCATACAAGAGATGACAGATAGGGCGGGGATAGGTGGTCTTAAATGTGAAGACAAATAGTTTGTTTGATGCAGCGGAGGGATGCAAAGAAGAGGGTCATGTGGTCAAAGTCCTGAGCAAGGAAAATTGTCTTTGTAGCCATATTTTAAATGGGTATGAAGGGAGCAAAATGGTATTTCTCAAAGCCAGAGACGAGGAGGTTGCAGAAGTCAGCATGGAAGATGATGAGGGTCTGGACAAGTGTTCTAGCTGTAATGGATGAAATAATCCTACTAGTTCTCCAGCTGTCCATAGTGTCTCCCAGAAACACCAGGATAGACAAGTCCTGAATTTTTGAATATAAAAAACAAGCAGATAAGATAGCTTTTTGGACAAAACCTTTTCAGGCCTTCTTTATCCATCAAAAGCAAAGAAGGGTCACATTTCACCTGGCAGCATTGCTTTAAATTCACCCTGAAAAGAGGGCGCAGCAATGCTATTTCTAGCTCATTCTGCAAACGACTGCCTCTGGGTCAAAACACTGGTAAGATTATTTTCAGCGTGAATTTAAGATAACCCTTTTTATTCCATGTGCAGCCCACACATTGACGTATCCTCCTCCCCTCCCACCCCCCTCCGCCCCCATTGTTCACGATGCTTAGAAGTATCTCCGGAGCATTTGATGCTCACTGCTTGTCCTTATGTAAGGTGACTGATGCAATTAGAAATGCTGCATTACAGTGACACAGGAGCTTGGAAAACTTAAAACAGCCTGTATGAGAGAAGGCAGTATAGCTATGAGTAGGCTTGACAGAACCTGATTTTTTTATATATATATAATTTTGATAGTATCAGTGTTTATTTTTAAGTATTTTTTATTTGTATTGATTTTAATTTTCACAGTGGCACAAAATTATGGGATTTTAATTCTTTCTTTTTTATTTTAATCAGTTTAAATGTTCATAGTTGTGGGAAATTATGGAAAGTCAGATGATTATTTAATGACAGTAGATGTTGCAATTCAAAGAGTGAAAGCTTTATAACCGTTAAAACACCAGTTGTCAACATCACGTCAAAATACAAAGTAAATAGCCTTAAATCAAACTCTAACACGTTTTCAAGCATCATTTTTCGTACTTTGCCTATCTGTAAATTTCTGTCATCATTGATGGAAATAGTTTTTTCATCGGTTTGTGTGTGTGCAGTGAAATTGAGGTTTATCGACATTTACTGACAAAAATCTAATCCTTCCAAGCCTAGCTGTGAGGCACACGGCTTTCCATAAGCTCTTTTCAATAAAGAATGCTGCAGATGCAAGACTTCAGTGAGAGCTGATAGGCCAATGCTGAGCAGTTTTGCAAATCCCACCTTAGTCTCTCTGCGCCTTAGTTCCTCATGTGTACGGATCCTAGAAATCCTTTTGCCATGGAAAAATGTGGAATTTGCATTTTTACAGAGACTTTAGTTTTTACGTTTTGTGAATAAATAAAAACGTACATTAACTATTAACTAAATTTTGTTGAAATTACCAGTGTCACTTATTCAATGCATGCAACCTCCCCCTCTTGTGGTTGATTTTTTTATGTGCTTTAAATTTACAGAGGAACCCCATTTATCTGATCTAATTGGGACTGGGGCCAGATCGGATAATCAAAAATTCAGATAATCAGGAGAATTGGCAAACTTTTAGTTGGGGGTGAGGGGCTCGAGCAGTCAGCCCTGTGTGACGGGGGCTTGGGCAGTCAGCCCCACTCCAGCTGCTGTCAGCCCTGGGCAGCTGGTGGTTCAGTTAATATGGAGAGCTGGGTAATGGAGGCTTGGATATACGGGATTCTACTTGTGTATCAGTAAAACATTGTGTTCAACTGACACCTATATATATTGTGGCTAGAGAAACTAAAGTTCGGTGTTTCATTTTAATTGCGGAAAAACACAGATTTGGTGGGGGGGCTATCAGAGAATTTGGGGTTTTTTTATCATGGAAAACTAGAATCCCTGCTCATGTGTGACATGGGGATAATACTTCCTTTCTTTCCCCTTTTTCTGGTCTTGTCTGTTTAGATTGTAAGCTCTTTTGGGACTGGTTTCAGAGTGGTAGCCGTGTTAGTCTGTATCAGCACAAACAACGAGGAGTCCTTGTGGCACCTTAGAGACTAACAAATTTATTTGGGCATAAGCTTTCATGGGCTAGAACCCACTTCATCAGATGCATGGAGTGGAAAATACAGGAGCAGGTATAAATACATGAAAGGATGGGGGTTGCCTTACCAAGTGTGAGGTCAGTCTAACGAGATAAATCAATTAACAGCAGGATACCAAGGGAGGAAAAATAACTTTTCAAGTGGTAATGAGAGTGGCCCATTACAGACAGTTGACAAGAAGGTGTGAGTAACAGTAGGGAGAAATTAGTATTGGGAAAATTAGGTTTAGGTTTTGTAATGACCCAACCACTCCCAGTCTTTATTCAGGCCTAATCTGATGGTATCCAGTTTGCAAATTAATTCCAGTTCTGCAGCTTCACATTGGAGTCTGTTTTTGAAGTTTTTTTGTTGAAGAATTGCCACTTTGAGGTCTGTTATTGAGTGACCAGAGAGGTTGAAGTGTTCTCCTACTGGTTTTTGAATGTTATGATTCCTGATGTCAGATTTGTGTCCATTTATTCTTTTGCATAGAGACTGTCCAGTTTGGCCAATGTACATGGCAGAGGGGCATTGCTGGCACCAAATAGTTATACTGGTAAGACTTTTAAGCGTAGACCAGGCCTGAATATCTTTGCCTCAGTTCCCCATTTATCAAATCCTTTTCTCCCACACTTTGCCTATCTTGTCTATTAGACTGTAAGCATTTTGGGTCAAGGACTATCACATACTGCGTGTTTGTACAGCACCTGGCACAATGGGGTGCTGATCTCAATTGGAGTTTCTGGGCGCTACTGAAATCCAAAGAATAGTTTTGAAACAATGAATCACAGATGATAGGCAATGACCTGTTTTATCCAAATAGTCTAGGAAATGACCTTCCNCCCAACCACTCCCAGTCTTTATTCAGGCCTAATCTGATGGTATCCAGTTTGCAAATTAATTCCAGTTCTGCAGCTTCACGTTGGAGTCTGTTTTTGAAGTTTTTTTGTTGAAGAATTGCCACTTTGAGGTCTGTTATTGAGTGACCAGAGAGGTTGAAGTGTTCTCCTACTGGTTTTTGAATGTTATGATTCCTGATGTCAGATTTGTGTCCATTTATTCTTTTGCATTGAGACTGTCCAGTTTGGCCAATGTACATGGCAGAGGGGCATTGCTGGCACCAAATAGTTATACTGGTAAGACTTTTAAGTGTAGACCAGGCCTGAATATCTTTGCCTCAGTTCCCCATTTATCAAATCCTTTTCTCCCACACTTTGCCTATCTTGTCTATTAGACTGTAAGCATTTTGGGTCAAGGACTATCACATACTGCGTGTTTGTACAGCACCTGGCACAATGGGGTGCTGATCTCAATTGGAGTTTCTGGGCGCTACTGAAATCCAAAGAATAGTTTTGAAACAATGAATCACAGATGATAGGCAATGACCTGTTTTATCCAAATAGTCTAGGAAATGACCTTCCTGATGTAGCCTCCTTACCGAAAAGGAGCAAGGTGTGAAATAATAACAGGTCCTCTGGCCCAAGGCAATCAGAGAAGCTTTGAAAAATATAGAAGTAGTCCTCAGAACAAGAGCCACCTTTCTTCACTCTCCCGTCAATAGGATGTTTGCTACAAGTGATGACTTCACTGCAACATCCTGGGATGATTATAGGGTTTTACAGCTCCAGCTGCCACAAATCTCTCCCTCTCTTCCTTCCCAGAGACATTATTTACAATTCTAACGTTGTCCGGGTGTGGTCCTATTTAATAGTGTCCTGTTAACAGCTGGTACTGCTCAGCTAATGCAGGTCTGGGTCACTGTAGTAGCATCCTGGCAGCTAGACTGTGGCTTTAGAAGCCACTGCTGCATTAAAGAGTGTGTGTATGGCAAGGTACCACTGATTTTGCAGTGGCTGGAAACCTCACGCCTGAATCCTTTAATGGAGAGCATGCATAGCAGTAACTGCTATGCCTTTAAATGGGTACAGCTTGCATTCACCTTAGGCCCTTTGCTGGAGCACTGGAGGGATGGCTCCACCCCTTCTGAGTCTCTCATGCCAGTGGTGGTGCTATAACCCATCTGCTTCGGTGTCAGGGAATGCAAGGAGTGGGATTCTGGCTGCCCCTGTTACAGCAGCACGAAGGTAGAAGGACTCCACGCACTGTTCCCTCCTCCCACTATTCACTCTTGTAAGACAGGCCAGAACATGCTAGAGACTCCCAGAAGGTAGAGAGAGACAAGTCCACTTAGGTCACCAAGTCCATGCCCTGGCTTGTGCAGATTGTGCCTTCATGTACTTTAGAAGCCCATAGCAAAGAAGCATTACACAGTTTGGGGCTGATTCTCCATTGCCCGGTTGTCACTTTCACCAGTGCCCACAGGTGTGAAATGCTACTGGATCAGGAATTGTAGATTTTTATACCCACTTTGCACAGATGTAAATGACAAAATGCAGGGCAATGGAGACTTGGACCTGACATGTTTATTTTCAGGTTTGGAGACTTTGAGCCTGATTCTGCTCTCAGTGACTCTGGTGTAAACCAGAAGTAACTCCATTCTGGTCAGTGAAGACACACCAGTGTAAAACGTGGTGTAAATGAGCTCTGAACCAGACCTACTCTGTTGTGGTTGGGTGGATTGTCTCTAGGGTGAGATTTTTAAAGGCACAAAAAGCAGCTAGGCACCTGGCTCTCTTGCTCATTCCCATTTCTGCCTTTGAAAATCTCCCCTGTAGCTTTAGCGGCAAATGCCAGGGGTAGCCCCTCTCTTTAAAGGCTTCCTTTAGCTTTTTTGCATCTTGTTGGGCTGATTCCTGGCTGGAAGGCAGAACCCGAATCCTAGTTCTAAGGCCCAGACTCTCATTCACAGGATCTTCATAACTTCTAATGTGTATTTTGCTCAGGGCTCCTGAAGCTCAAGCTGATCTCTGCAGCAAGACTACAAATGTTCGGCCGTGAAGCTGGCTGGAGATTTATGCCACCCAAAATTCATTATTAGTTGTCATTTTCCAGGGGCCCACACCTTTCACAATCCTCTAACCATTAAATAATTCATTGGCCAGGGCTGAGGCAGAGTGGTATGTATGATTGTGTGTGGGTATCATTTTTAATGCATTTATTTTTAGCTTCTTTTATGGTCAGCAGAGAATTCCACAGGAAATCCTGCAGCCATGGAATCATGAAAAGCTAGTGTCCCTGATTGTGTTACACACACTCACAGAGATGGGATCTATACTGTTTTAAAAAAGCAACTATAAATACTTCCTCCAGCTGTACCAATATCCCCTCATCCCTCTTTCCTTGACGACACCTGTTGACACTTGTGTACCAAATTAAGATTAGCTGCATAGTGGCAAAGGGAAGGCCCTGAATCTGTAAGCATTTGTGGCCGCCAACACAAGCTGTGTTGCAGCAGGCACCTGGCCAACCCATTTAAGAAGACTACTTGGGCTGTCAAAATATATGTAATCTGAGAATACAGACTACAATGTTGTGACTCCCTGGAAAAACAATGGCACCAGGAGACAAACTGAGTAGCCATAAAGGAACATAAAGGCAGCACAGCCCAAAAGACAAATTATGCATATCCCTTAGAACTAAGGTAAATAGAACTAAGGACAAAAACAACAGTGGTCAATAACATGGTGTTCAAAGCCCGCTAGAAAGTAAGGTCATAAGATGTTGCACATGTTAGCCACAGCAAAGAGATTGCCTGCAATTGCTCAGGGCACAGAAGCACTGTACCATCATCTGACAAATGCATCAACCATATCTCCATTGCCATTAAGCTCCATTACTGTAAGGAAGCTACTGGTTCTCTGCTAAACTTTGTCAAAGGCTGGAAGGTTTCCGCTTCAGCATTCCTTCCCTTTCACAATCAGTAGGAAACAAAACAACCAATGGAATGGAGCCTCAGGGATGAGTAAGTGAAAGGCCTGGTTTGGTGTCTTATTTGACAACTGTAGGGCTGTGGAGGTACAGCACTAATGGCAGTGTCCATTTGATAGGATGACTAGCTGAGCGCCCAGAGAGGCGCCTGTATTTGAAGTGCTGATGTAGAACAGTATCAGCTGTGGAAGGGGGCTGAACGCTTTGTAGCACACCTGGGCATGCTCATGTGAGCAAGGGCTGCAGGGTCAGGCCTGTGGTGTAAAACACGGAGGCACTCAATCTGTTTGCTACTTTGGCCCAGTTCCTGGCATCCAAAATGGTGGGGGAAATAGCTTCTTGGTTCAAAAAAGTTTTCAATTGTCTTCTTTGCTCATTGTTCAAATTGACTTTGAATGTGAGAGGTATAGAGATTCTAGGATAGGATAGTCTTGATTTATCATCATTTATTCTTGGTATTGCCGTAGGGCCTAGGAGCCCCAGTCGTCGACCAGGACCCCATGCTAAGCTAAGAAGAAGTACCAGTTACAAATTTTCATATTTCGGCAGCCAGTTAGGTCTTGAAGTAACATCTGCTAGCTTGGACTCCTGGGCCCATGTGGAGTCCCGCTGCAGTCAATAACACAGGAGGTTCATAGAATCATAGAATATCAGGGTTGGAAGGGACCTCAGGAGGTCATCTAGTCCAACCCCCTGCTCAAAGCAGGACCTAATCCCAACTAAATCATCCCAGCCAGGGCTTTGTCAAGCCTGACCTTAAAAACCTCTAAGGAAGGAGATTCCACCTCCTCCCTAGGTAACCCATTCCAGTGCTTCACCACCCTCCTAGTGAAAAAGGTTGCACTAACAGATCCTGAGGTAGTATCAGGACCTAGTACAAAAGAGTGAATCTGCATTTACCAGTTCCTTCAACCAGCACCTAAAACAGAGAGTGTGTGTGTGTGTGTGCACACGCGCGCACACGCAGATTAAAAATAACATGATACATTTGTACCAGGTGACTGAAACACTCACACAGTAAACATCTTAAGGTGTATTGTGTTTTAGTAGATTTTAAAGCAGGGCTTGCAGGCATTGTATTTAGTGCTTGTGACAGCAAGGGATTAATAATGTTAGTCTATCCCAGCGGATACCCTCCACAGCATTCAAATCTTTTCCCCAACACAATGGGCTGAGTGGAATTTGGCATCACAATGTGCTTGCTGAAATTGTGGGTCCAATTTGAAGTTGTAGCCAATAGGGCAAAAGTTGTGTCTCCAGAAGATAGAACCTTCCTCAAATGGGACCCAAGCTATGGAACTCACTGCCAGCTGAAACAGGAATGACCACTAGCAGTCCTGCATCCAGAACTGGGCCCACCTCTTGACCCGGCCTTCCTGCATTAGCACCCTCAGAGTACATCTACATAGCAAGAAAAGCCCTGTGCCAGGGAGCCTCAGAGTCTGGGCCAACTGACTCAGACTTGTGGACACTCACTATGTGGCTAAAAATAGCAGCATCGATGTTCCTGCAGGAGCTGGAGCCAGGGCTCTGAAACCCACCCCACTGCGGAGTTTCAGAGCTCAGACTCCAGCATGAGTGATGTCTGTACTGCTATCACCCGTAGCATGAGCCCCCTGAGCAGTAGCGGCGCCAGCTCTTCCGGCGCCCTAGGCGGCGGAAGGTCCCGCCCCCGAAATGCTGCCACCAACAGCGGCGGCGGAAGGTCCCGCCCCCAAATTTCAACAGGTGGCCAGGGCGCAGGCGCCCCAAAATAGCAGCGCCCTAGGCAACCGCCTAGGTCGCCTAATGGGTTGCGCCGGCCCTGCCCCTGAGCCTGAGTCAGTTGACCCAGGCTCTGAGACTCTCTACTGCCTCTTTTTTTTTTGCTATGTAGACATACCCCCAGTCTCATACTTTTGTATCTATAAAAAGCAACATTGCCTAGTTGCAGGGAAGAAGAGAGGTTTCACTGTTGTTTTTGCTCTCAGGAAGCACTCAGATTCTACAGAACCCGGCTAGCCAATTGGACCACAGAGCTCTGTGTCCCCATGCAACACTGGAGCGTGAGCAGTAAACATCATATTAGCACTGGTGATCCCCTGACTTGGGGATTCCTGTATCTGCCGGTCTAGCTGCATTGCCTGAGCCAGTCCTGCATGCCTGCCAGGCTACAGCTAGTCAAGGCTATTCCTAAATTAGCCAGAGGGACACAATGCCGAGCACTCCCTCTCTCTTAGGTGTTGAGCACAGTGCCTCTGCCATGCCCTCAGCTCATGGCAGCCAAAGAATGAGGCTCGGAGCTTGAAGTCCCCATCTCAAATCCACTTACAATAGCACACTGGGGTATGATAGTCACCCCTGCAACTATCTAACTTGTAGCAGGGGCTGAAACTTCTCCCAACTGGCCCCAGAATAGGAAAAGCATTAAAATGGTATCTTTGCCTCCCTTGCTCCTGAGCAGAGATTGGTCAGAAAGGAGATTCAGGCTATAGTCACTTCTTCCAGGCAAGGACTATCTAAAACTGACATGACACAACTCGTGAGTCACAAACAGACAAAAGGGCAGAGGGAAGAAGTGGAGCTGAATGGCAATGGTCACAATAAGAACACCAAGCTCTCTGAAAAAGTCAAGTATGCATCTGGATGGCTTTGTTATTTTTATTGTAGTGTGTGTGTGTGTGTGTGTGTGTATACAGACTATAAGGCCTGAAGGGACCACTGTGCTCGTCTAGTCTGACCTCTGCATAACACAGGCCATTGAATATCACCCAGCGATGCTGGCATCAAGGCCAATAACTTGTGATTGAACTAAAGCTTATCTTCTATGGACAATTTCAGTCTTGATTTAAAGATTTCAGGGGATAGAGAATCCACCGCAGTGCTTGGTAAACTGTTCCAAGGGTTACTTATCCTCACTGTTAAAACTATGCATCTTATTTCCAGTTTGAGTTAGTCAAGCTTCAGTGTCCACCCAGGGAATCTTGTTATGCCTTTTGTCCACTAGAAGAAAGTGCCTCCTCCTTTTCCCCATGTAGGTAGTCACAGAAGTCACCTCATAAATAGACTGACATCCCTAAATGTAAGGAGCTGTAAGATGTGTATTCTCATTCTTGAATCAGGCTTGCAGCTCTTCTCTGAATGCTCTCCATATTTTGACTATCCTGTCTGAGATCCTCATCCTACAGTGAGATGACAGAACTCATTAGGAAGGTTTTGAATGAGGCCAGCGGGAGTGGCTTGGCAAACAGGTTTGGTTCCAAGCATAAGGAGCAGCATGGAAAGAGGCACAGAGGTGTTTATGGGAAAAGAAACTGACAGCGGTATCTAGACTGGTCCCGCTGATGGAGTGAGGATGGCAGACAGGAACATGGAAAGAGACCAAGTCAGAGATGTAGGCCAGGGCTGTGTGATGTAGGGCTTTGAAGGAAATTCCATCTCCCAGTTTGCTGTGATGGTGTCAGACCCAATGTGTGAGCACCAAAAAGTTGCATTAAAATCTATGTCCTGTGGGGAGATATCCCCAGATCCCGCAGGATTGCCAGGAATGTTCTTTCATCCTATACACTGACAAGATTTTACATGGATCGTATCTGCTTTATTTTGCCCTGCTTCTGCCAGGCTGTCTCTCTTGTCAGGATTCCTGTACTCTGATAGTCCTTTCAGCTGAACTGTACTATAAACAATTATATAAGAATCTTACCTTTTGTGACTCACACACCTTGTTATAACATGCTGTTCCCCGCAGTCATTGTGTAACCTAATGCAGAAGGTATGCAGAATAATTGCAGTTATGGGGATTTACACTAGATTCTCAACTAGTGGTTTGCACACGGGCTCCTCCCCCAGGGAATGGGAATAGGTCAGGCACTCCCTTTCTTGATGACTAGATGGGAAAGGGGAACCTGGAACTTTTTCCTATTAACCTAGGGTAAGGCTGTGGAAATTCCTGAGAATCACAGCACTAGAAGAATTATAAACATTTTTCCTTGTGTTTTTTCACTATTTTTCAGTGATTGAAATTGAAGGTCCTGTTGATGAGGGGGGCGGGAAGTCTGTTACTTTATCAGGTGATGTTCTCCTGATGACATGTGAGTGTGGTTTTCCTGTCATTTACACCAATGTAAATCTGGAGTAACTCTACGGAAGTCAATGGAGTCACATCAGTGTATAACCAGTGTGAAAGGAGACTCTGCCCCTCTATATTCTGTAATTACATGAATGTGTCAAGCTGTGAAATCTTTGTCTGAATCAAAACTTAACACTGCAGAACCAGAAGGTGGGCTGAATTACTGTAGGTGTTGATTTTTGGATGAGAATCAAGTATTGGTAAGTCTTCCGGAAATGTCTGCTCTTCACCAACTTAATCCATTCATACAGGGTAGCTAAGGCCCCAGTCCTGCAAAGTGCTGGTTGCTCTTGGCTCCCATGGAAGACAATGGAAGTTGAGGGCACACAGTACTTCTCAAGGAGGCACTCAGCACCTTTCAGAATCAAGGTCTATGTGAGTGAACATACGGACCCAGATCCTTAGCTGGAGCACATCAATGTGGCTGCATTGAAGTCAGTGAAGTCGGGCAGATTATTTCCTGATGTCTTGTCAATACCTGATTCCTATCCAAAACTCCACACCTATCTCAGCCTATCTTCTGGAACTGAAATGTTCTGTTTTGACTCTCACAAAGAATTCCAGCCTGGCTCATTAATTTAACTAAAATATGAAGTCAATGGAGCTATCCCTATTTACACCAGCTAAGGATCTGGTTCCCAGTGTTTAGTTGCTTTCTCAACAGAGCAATAACATGTTGGTCCTGATTCTCCACTCCACCAGTTTTAGACTGGTGTATCATAGAATCATAGAATCATAGAACTTAAGATCAGAAGGGACCATTATGATCATCTAGTCTGACCTCCCGCATGATGCAGGCCACAAAAGCTGACCCACCCACTCCTGAAATAATTCTCACCCTTGACTCAGCTGTTGAAGTCCCCAAATCTTGATTTAAAGACTTCAAGTAGCAGATAATCCTCCAGCAAGCGACCCCTGCCCCATGCTGCGGAGGAAGGCGAAAAACCTCCAGGGCCTCTGCCAATCTACCCTGGAGGAAAATTCCTTCCCGACCCCAAATATGGCGATCAGCTGAACCCCGAGCATGCGGGCAAGACTCTCCAGCCAGACACTCAGGAAAAAGACTTTCAATATCCCAACATTGACCATCGGTACTAATTACCAG